>APFE031059240.1:139006-160375 GCA_000404065.3 Pinus taeda
TTAATATTGTTGTGCCCCTATTGTCTCCATATTGTTATTACTGTGCCCCATAGAATCCCTCTATTGTTATTTTTGTGGATTTATATTATTATTGTTAGGTCGTCTGGGTTATATTGTGACTCCTTAGACTCCTATATATAGAAAGGAGGTTTTTTCATTTGAGTCATCCAAGAATTTTTCATTTATGTAATGTAAAGGAGGTTGCCCCCTCGAAGAGGCTGAATTTTAAGGTGTTGATCTATCTTTTCTATCTTTTTCTTGAGCTGGTTTCATAACATGAATGAAGTTCTTAAAGAATTTATTAGTAAATTTGTAATAGTATATTTGGACGATATATTAGTTTATAGCAGGTCTAAGGAGGAACACATGAGACATCTAAATTATGTCTTACAAAGGCTACATCAAGAGAAATTATTGTTGAATTTGAAGAAGTGTTCATTCATGAAAGAAGAGTTAGTGTATTTGGGTTTTGTTATTTCTGCTGAAGGGCTGAAGATGGATCCAAAGAAGATCAAGGAAATCATGGAGTGGCCTTCACCTAAAAGTGTTTTTGAGGTAAGAATTTTTCATGGTCTTGCTAGTTTTTATAATGGAGGTTCTTGAGGAGGATGTCTCACAAAACTGATAGTTGCAATAAATTAAGCCTCTATTTTAGGAACTGGTTGTTAACACGAACCAGTACATATGTAAGTTTGATGCTATTGTAAAGGGATTTTGACCGAGTGGGTTTATTTTGTATTGTTGAAGGAGAATTTGAACATCTTTGTGTATTGGTCGATCCCGGAGGCATTGTGATCTTCGAAATCCTTCCTAAGCATCTGAACACCGGTTTGTCTTTTAAATCTGGTACTTATGTTGATCTTGGGCATTCTTGCATCGTTTTATTTTTAAGTCTATATAACAGTGATTCGACCCTAGTTTTCTAGTTAATACCCTGATAGGAGTCAATTTGAGTGTTTTTCCTTCGAATCAGCGTGCTCGGTTTCCTTTATACGCATCGTTTAGTCCGTAGGCAAAATTCACTTTTACACTAAGAAATCGTGAAAAACTTAGTCCGAATTGAGAATCCGGACTTGAAATCCTTTAAATCATGGTTTATATGGGTCCATAAGCACTATCGCATTGCATCGCTACAACGGAGAGGAACCTGTCTGTTGAACCACTGAAACCCGATAGTGGAAATGTTATAGAGGAGGATTTATAATATATCGGGTCCACAATAGTTATCGCATCACAAGTTTAAGCGGAAGGAGCCTTGTGGAGAGGCGTGGAAACTGCCAATTGCAATCGTCAATAAGATACAATGTTATATCACATCGGGGAACCACCGATAGCGTTGTTTCAGCTCTCATGAAATAACCGCCGATAGTGTTAAAGCGTCAATAGTGTTATTCCATTTCTTTGGAATAAAGCTCTGCCGATAGTGTATTTTGCGTAAACACATATCCTTTGGTTTACAACTCCGATAGTGTAATTTACGCTTATTTGCGTTATCATTATTCAAAAATGCTTCCAATAGTGTATTTCGTAATTCTCATGGAATTACAGCTCTGATAGTGGAAAAGAAGCTTCTATTGTGTAAATTGCTCCCGATAACAAGGGTTGGGGTGATTAAGGGGAAAAGAGTGGTAATAGCGGGCAAAAAGGGGAATTTATAATTAATCAATCTAGAAATAGATGACTGATACTCCAGTGAGGGAAGAAGAAGGGTTTTAGCCAGAATTAGAAGAAATTATATCAGGATTAGGGCGTTTGTCTATATCGCTTGCACCCAGGCCACCATTATGAGGAAGTGCCATGTGGATGAGGTTTCGGTGCCTGTGATATCATTAGTTGCACAATGTGCGGAGGGCGTGCAGTTTAACTGGTCGTGGTACTTATGTAGTGAATTCCTTGCGAATTGTCACGAGGTCCAGGATGAGAGAAAACCCTTCCACTACGCGTGGTTGCTTCTCTCCATCATGTTGGTCGCTTGGGACCTAGTGGAGGATAGTCATTTTACTCTGTTGAAGAAAGGATTTTTGGAGGCCGCGTAGTTCATCTCCCTATGGGCCATGAAGGACTCCCCATGGGTCACAGAAACATATATTTTTTGGGTGTTGATGGAAGAAAGCTTCCGCATGGCCATTAACCAACACACAAGGTTTTCGCCAAACTTGTATGAGTAGCTGTCTGTGTATGCTACGTTTAAGGCATATTTCCACCACTTCTACATTTGGGCGCAGAAAGACCCGCAATAGAAGTGGTTTGATTTTTTTTATTTGGTCACCGATGATGCCATACACGAAATGATCAAGCGTTGGCTGGCAGATTGGCACACTCCACCCGACTTAGATGAGGGTACCAGCAAAGGCATGGGGAGTTCATCTGAGAAGAAATGGAAGGATGTAACAAAACAGGTGGTGCAAAAGTTGGCCATGCAGTGGAAGAAGGAAGTCGAAGAGAAAGATCGAATGGAAAAAGAGCATGCTGCAAAGGAACATGCTGAACAAGAACATCGCGACTCCGAGCAGAGTGGAAAATCTCCGTCACCTGAAACTGAGGAAGAGAAATCTGAATAGGGTGGAGGTGGGGATAAGGGAAGAGCACCTCATTCTGGTTGAGGAAGCGTAGAGAGAAGCAGTAGGAGGGTTCCTGCAAAAAGCAGAAATCGGCTAAAACACAGGTAGATCCCATCACCTTGACAGAGGGTGATCTCGACGAGATCAATGACAAAGTGCAGGATGTTACATCCGAACCGTTGCAACAATTTGAGCAATAGTACATGCAGTCACTGGGGAATGTCCAAAAGGATCTGTGCGAACTACAAATCCAAACTAGCAGGATACAGGTGGGCGTAGGTTAAGCGAGCACCGAACAAACGAGCCTGGCACCAGGGACAAGTGAGGCTGTAGAACTGGTAAGGACAATGGACCTTCGAACAATTGATTTACCAGAGAGGTCCCTGAGCATAGAATCGGCCGATGAAAATATCATCATAAGTACCCTTAAGAAAATCGGGCTAAATATTACAGCGCTCCCAAACGAATTCCTTCATGCGCTGTAGACAGGAGTGACAACGAAATTGAGAGCTTGGGAGTAATGCACTCTCAGTTTAATCAGCAAGTACCAGGTGAACAATGAAAAAGTGTTTGTCGAAAAGACATAGGCCCTGAAGGAAAGAGATACTATCCAGGCACAGAGCTCCAAGTTGGCAACCACGATTGTAGAAGCGTGTAGAACAGTGCCAGAGTTGCACATACCCGAGGACGCACAACCAGAGGCCATGATCCGAAAATTAGCTGCAGGCATCTGCGAGGCTAAGGTCGAAGTTGCGAGAGTTCAATTTGAGCTCAATATGAAGATCATGGAGTTGCAGCTCAAATCGAAGCCTTCTATTCCGCCCGAAGTTAGGGAACAACACGGAGCCACGATCACAGAAGGAATGACCATGTTGGATGCCACATTTGCTGAATTTTCGGTCTTATTCGAGTAAGCAATGGAATTGGTCACGACTGTATAAGAAGACCCAAACCTGTAGACACTCAATACAGAGGTTTGTGAGATCCAACGAGAGTATGATGAGGTCAAGGCGATGACACGCTCAATTGCTCCAGCGCAGTGCCTCGCCAAGCTGCAGGAGGGGCAACAACTCTATGCACAAGTTGAAACAACTAAGAGGAAGGAGGCCGTGCTGAAGGCGAGGTTGGGATTGTGGTTAGATGAGGCTTACCAAGTTACCACCAACATTCAGGAGAAGCTGATGGGCTTGCAAACGACTCATCAAATGATGAAGCTGGCCACGAAAGGACCAGCTACGGAGTAGCTTGTTGAGAAAGTCAAGCATGAAGCTACACAAAGTGCTACCGAGGTCACATTTGTGCAGGTAGAGGTAGGGGATCTTCGCAGCAAGATCACCGCACTAGTTGAGTGATTCGAGGGAGAGTCATGACCTTTGTGTTGGGGGGATTTTGGGATGGGGTCCCCTGGGTTAGTTTTGGGGTTAAAAACCCAAGTTTTGTTGTAAATTTTGATGAAAAGATGTAAAGTCTCCGTGAATTGTGGATGCAGAGTGCATAGGTAGTTAGGAGTCAAAAAGGGTTTTTATCCTTCTTTATGTAAAGTTGAGTAGGTTTGGAGATCTACCCATGGTCCGCGGACCATGGGATTGTATAAATAGGTGTGTCTTAGAGAGTCTAAGGTAGATCTATGTCTATTTCGATGGTGTTAGGCCTAAATCTACCTTAGGCTAAGAAAGGCCAGATCTAAGGTAACATCAAACCACGCTTAACTTGGTAGCTAGCCCTACCAGGTCGGGAGAGGGCTCTCTCCTTGTCAATCTCAGGGAAATATGATTAATAAAGCTTGAGATGGCTGATGTAAAGATAATTTTAGGCTAGGTATATGCTCAAAGGAGTTTGATTGAATTTAATGTTGGTTTGCTGGCTCAAATGTGAAAGGTAGATTTGGGTCTGGGGAATGGACACAGTCTTGCAGAGGTTTCTGTGGGGCGAGGTAGGCAAATGGTTTAGTACTTTGAAATTGAGTGAGATGGAGAGTCTTAAGACTGGTGAGGAGTTGGAGAGGGCATGAAAGTCTTAGGGATCATCTTCAAACTGCTGAAAACATAGAAAATTAAACAAACCCTAGGTAGAGCACTGCAACACCAATGAATTCTACCTTTATCCTTGATTAATTTAGTTAAGATGAACAAAGAGAGATGATGGCATACATAAACACATGTAAACTTGAATTATAGAAGGAAAAACAATATCAAATCAACTTGCCACAAGAATCCCAAAAAGTGTTGCAAACCCTGGTCTATTCCTTTGCCAAACTGCAGAGATGAATGTATAATAATGCTCAAAGCATTCACAAGAGTCCAAATTTCTGCCAAAGTCCAACCCATACACTATGAAATTAATAAAATATATACATTTTCTCATCCTTATACTAAGGGAATTGAGCTCAACCATTTTCTTCAAAATAGAATTAGTTACATTAAACTTGGGCCGAATTTCTGAAAATAGGTGTTGAAGATGAACTCGTATCTCCTAAACCATAACACCTGTTACAAAAATGAAAGAGGCTTTTGTATATAAGGTCATTTTGAGAAAAACATCTCTCAAATTTGGGAAATTTGTTTCTATTTTCTCGCAATCTGTTCCACAAAATTATCTCTAAAACAGAAAATCATTAAAAATTTAAATCTGTGAAAATGAGCTGTAAATATCTAGTCACATATCCAAATTCACGACACCTGTGAATAAACTGAAAGAGGTTTTTGTTATATGGCTCATGGTTAACAAAAATTTCCTTGGGCTTTGCAAAATTACTTTCCATCTGTTGTAAAATGGCACCGCACTAAAATGACTGAAACAATAAAAAATATGAAAAATTTGCTTTGTTTTAATGTAGGCTCCAAATATCACTATATATCTCCCACATAGTAGCACCTGTGCATAAACTGAAGAAGGTTTTTTTTATTTGGTATGTGATGAACAAAAACCTCTTTCACTTTTGAAAAATTCCTTACCATTATTTCATAAACGGATTTTGTACTAAACTTGTCATTGTGTGCAACAACTGACCTCTAAACATGCATAACCAAGAATCACTCATTCATTTCGATCATATATTCTAATCCATGAGCCGGTTACTGGAGTGTGATATACTGTTGGAAATATTTTTCTGAGTTTCTTCTGATGGACACACTTGTGAAATGTTTTGTGCTGAACATCATGTGCAAAACATCTAACAAAACCAAACATAGTAAGAGCTTATGTTGATCCCTAGTAACAGGATGCGAAGACTGGAACTAACAGATGGGTACGAATGGATGGAGTCTTGGAGAGATAGCGTAGAGAAGTAAGTCTTAGAGGGGGAAAAGGCTTTGCAGCTGAGTGCGTAGAGGCCTAGAGTAGTGTCCGCAGTTGAGTGCGCGGACCCCTGTAGCTGAGTGCATAGGGAAGTTTTGAGTCTGTAACCTGATACTGGAGATTAATAAAGAAGATTGTTGACAAAATTCATGTGTGTTATATGTTTTCCTCTATTGTTTATGTTTGCAATATATGCTGTGATGAAATAATGTATTTATGAAATAATGATGTATTGATGCGTGAGCCTACCGGATAAGTCTTATTAATTGAACATAATACATGTTAAGTATTTATGCAAAGATCATAATACCTTATGCTACGTTTATCAAGCACTTAAGTAGATCTAAGTAGATCTCGATCTGAAGATAACTTACGGTGCACATAAGTAGATAATTCATCTGTTTAGGGTCTGTAAAAGCTAATCGTATACCTTCGCGGAGGTCTAGGGAGCATTCGAAGGAAGTTATAGTCCCAAGCCCTAAGGGCTTATAGATTTGTGTGGATGAAGATCTAGGGCATAAAAAGATATCACACTGATATTTAGATGTAGAAACTTGGTTCCAACATCCCCCCACACTGCTTTGGGTGAGACTTCAGTCTGCGCTATGTGGATTGATGCCGAAAGGGCCAATAGTGTAGGGTTTGGTTTGGTGCAACTAACTCTGAACTTGGGTCAGGACCCACTAAGCAAACAATCATAAAAGAAAAAAATGCCCGACTGCCTAATGGACCAACCTCCCAACTATATGATCATCCGAATAAAATACTATTTTTGTTGATTTGTGTGTGTGCGCTTTTTAATGAAGATTTTTAAAATTTCCCATTTCACGTTAATTGATTATTTGTTAAATCAAAAATAATTTTTCTAATGCTTTCTCGATTCCTGAAAATAAAAACAGTTAGCCTGTTTACAAGAAGTTAATGAACACGTTCAATTGCGATTTCACGTTTTTCTAAACAAAATTTTAGGATTTTAGGCTTTTCTCCCTGCATGCTCATTTCTTAAGTCTTGTTGGAAGAAAAATTGAATTAAGGAAACATAGTAGCATTCTAAAAAAACTCTGTGTAAGCATAACATTATTTTTGTTAGAAATTCCTGAGTTCAATTTCAAATTTTAAATAAGCAAAAATTATATATGCTCTATTAGTGTTTACAGTTCATAAAATCGCAAAAAAAGGAAACTCTGTAGCGGAAAATTTAACATTTTAGGGTCTTCTCCCTGCATGCTCTTTTCTTAACTCTTGTTCAAAGAAGAACTGAATTAAGGAAACACAGTGCTAGTATCAAAAAATTCTGTGTAAGCATAATGTTATTTTTTTCTTCTTCAGAAATTCTTGAATTCAATTCCAAATTTCGAATAATCAAAACCTATATATGCTCTCTTGGTATTTACAACTCATAAACTGCTAAAAAACGGAAAATCTCCAACGACAAATTTAAGATTTTAGGGTGTTCTGGTTGCATGCTCTTTTCTTAAGTCTTATTCGAAGAAACACTAAATTAAGGAAGCACAATACCAGTTTCAAAAAATTATGTGTAAGCATAATGTTATTTATTTTAGAAATTCTTGAATTCAATTTCAAATTTTAAACACTAGTACAAAATGGCCAATTAGTTACTAAAACAACGACTAAAATTTGCATATAAATGACTATTTTTCAATCGGTGACCAATAGTAGCTAATTTATAGTATCTTATAACGCAACCAACTTTTAGTCGTTTTTAGCTTAGTCATTAATTGATTGTCTCAATTTTATCATCTAGCATTATATTTAGTCATAAATTTGGTCATTAGTTTAGTTATTGATTTAGTCATTAAATTGCCACAATTAATGACCAAATATACAACAAAATATATTACTATATCATCATCCGAGAAAACCAATTAATGACCAAAGAAATATGACCAAAATGTTGATCGTGTTATAAGACACTGAAAATTAGCTACTAATAGTCATATATATGCAAATTTTAGTTGTCGTTTGAAACCAATTAATAACCAAAGAAATATGACTAGATTTTTTCCGTGTTATAAGATACTGTATATTAGCTATGAATAGTCGTATATATGCAAAATTTAGTTGTCATTTGTAATGAAAAATTAATCATTTGTAGTAGTCATTTATATTTTTTGGTAGTTTCATATTCATTATAAAATGACTAATTTAGTAGTTTATATTCATTTCATTTCTTTTCATTAATAATCATTATAACGAATAATTTAGTCGTATATGCATTTTATTTGTGTTTATCATTAATCAATATAAACTACTAATTTAATAGATTTAGATTGATTTTATGTATTCATTATTAGTCAACATAGATTAATTAGTATGATTTTGCAACTAAAAAAAAAAAAAAAAAAACATCATACAATGTGAATTGGTTCATTTAATATGAAAATTCAAAATTACATATGTTAGTTAAAATACTAAACAATATCAAGTGCAATTATAAATAATTTCAACCACATAAATTATATTATATGAAATGTCGAGCATTACAATATGAGTTCCCAACTTAACATTGGTTGGACTACAATTTACACATGAAATGTTGTTTCATCACTATAAAACATTATCATTGTGTTGTCAAGCCATTGAAGGTAGATTCACCAACTATGAAGACTTGAACATTAGTCTCTATGTGCGTGTCTTATGTGGGATATTGGCTTTAAGGGTACCACTAGACTGATTCTCTTCTCTCTCTTTTTTCATTTGTCGCTCTAGTGTTAGTGTTCTCCTCTTTCTTCAAATCATGCTGCTTACCATCAATACTGAGTCCCTTTTCTGAAAACAAAATAACCTAGAATACAGAGTGTAAGACATGAAAGACGATGAATACTAGAATATAAATGAAAGTAGACTATAAGGAATTTATATTACATATACCTCAACATTAATAGTGTTAAAGCCATTCTTCCCCATAAAAGCAAGAAACTCGAACAAGTTTTCTTTAGTTGAGCAATAGTGGAACTATGTGGCTACATGACCTGTATAAACAAATTAAAGTCACCATAGAAAATAACATCTTAGTAACTTAGCATTCAACCTTCAGGGAAAGCTTAGGCACAATCATTCCAACTAAGTTACATGCTAAAAATCTCAAGATGTAAATAACTTGTTAAAATGAATAATCTGAGGTGTCATGTCTAATCCTTGTCATTTTATTCATAACAACAATTTGTTGTCTAATGCATGAAATTGGTCAAGTATATAAACAACATGTTCTCAAATAACAACATGAAAGTAAACTTTTATAATAATCATGAAAATCTTTCAATACAAAACAATTAAAAGGATTTCAATCAATATCGTGTAATATTAATTTCATCTTCAAGCTTTGGTTGTTGCTTAAACAGACATAATAACAAGTAATTTCAATTTCATAGTTAAAATACAAAGCAAAATCGAAATAAACGTTCAAAATACAATCAAACAATAAAGAGAGGATATCATGGAATGGACAATGCAATTATAAAAAAATTATTTACCTGTCCATTGATATCTTATCACACATTCCTAAAACATTTGCTTGCCCAAAATAACCATGTGGTGAAAGAATGATAACATAAAAAACCATAGGAATACTTACTAGAAACATTTCCAAAGTTGATGGCTGAAGTGCCTGAAGGATCTCCAACAACAAATGAATCATATCCAAGGCATGATCTCTATATTGTCTCCCCATCCTTTTTCCAATCACATTTTATGTAACCTTCCCACGCTAGAGTCAAGTAACAATCAAATGAAGAAATTGACAATTGTTTTTATCTTTTATATGTATAAAATTTGAATATAATTTGTTTTGGTAGCATATTAATTCATGTTTAAAGCCTTCTTGTCATGAAAATGTATCAATCAAGTAGAACATCAAAAAAATTGACCTCAACGAGGTCCTCTAACAATTTCTACAATATCAATATTTGTCTTGCTGTGATATCTTGGATAGAAAAAAGAACATATTTGCAAAATAAAAAGCCATATAATACTTATGTTCAAACTATGTATATGGTGTATTCTTAGGTAAATTTTTAAGATGTCCCTCTACCTTTACCAAAGCAGATTGTAGCTTGGTTAAACACTATATCTTTTCATTTAACATCAATTTCTGCAAGATAAATTTCACACATTATTCTTTCCCATTTCTCAACATGTTAGATATGATAAATTGAAAGTCACATAAAAGCAAGAGAAAACTATTTTCTAACCAAAACAAATAAACAAACAATGCCTCTAATAAAACTTCACACCTCAAAAGGTACTCTGCCACGTGCTCAGACTAAAGGTGATATTCTTTCAATCATCTTTAGGTCATATTTAATGGGATATTCGTATTTTTACCATGATTTCAATTTGGTGATAAAAGAAATATATAAATCCAGGTTATTATCAATGAACTTCAAGTATAATTCCAAAAAAATAATGTCAATATAAGGTATGGAGAGAGAAACATCTTCATAACTAGGATTCTCTATTTTAGTTTGGTTTGAGTTGAATTGATATTTGAATATATATTTTTCTCTAAAGAAGTGAAATAGAAAGATGAGAATTGAAATAATTGTGTGAATTTTTAATTAATTGATATTATATATCTCTAAAATAAGCAGGTCATCCTTCTCTCATATTTGATGGGGATTTATTGGCATAGAATAATAATGAATTAACTATCAAACACAATGATGCAATATATTAACCAAGGAAAGAAAAATGACATGGATTTGATATTTGTGTTCTCGAAGGAAATCCAACAATTGTTGTGTTCTTTCTTTGTCATGAAATAGTATTGAAGACAAATTTTGGTTCAGAAATTTAATTCCATTACCAATAGAAGATGGTCGTGTTGGGTAAGGAAATGATGAATTGAAGGGATCAAGGTTTAGCTCCAATACATAGTTATCCTTGTCACTACAAAATACAAAGTTGTCATCATTTGCTTATCCAGGTAAATAGAAACGTGAGTTTGTGTTTGTGCAGATGGTCGTGTTGGGTAAGGAAAGGATGAATTGAAGGGATCAAGGTCTAGCTTCAATACATAGTTATCCTTGTCACTACAAAATAAAAAGTTGTCATCATTTGCTTATCAAGGTAAAAAGAAAAGTGATTTTGTATTTGTGCACTTGTGATAGTATATGAAAAAGAGAGCACTAGTGGAAATCAAAGTGTGTTGTCCCATCATCCAATCTAACGGAAAACATACATATTCAGTTGTTGACTACAATGGAAATCAAATGCAAAACCCACTCAACTTGATCTTTACATGACATAGTCATAATGAACTAGTACAATAGAAGCATGCTAACTCATAAACAAGAGATGCCAAAAAATCATAATGGAACATTATTTCCTACCACATAATTGGCATGAATAAATTTTCCACAGAATTCATCCAAAAAATGAGAAGAACTTATGGCAAAAGAACATATCATTAGTGTTTTGTACCCTCTTTAACACATGTAGCCTAGGGAAGTAGAGGAGGCCAAATGTAGCAAGATTCCAATTGTGTGGGATATAAAAACATAAATGTGGAAAAACATGCCTGCCAGTCCATGAAATATCACTCTAAATAATAGAACATGTTGAGGATAGTAATGAGGAAAACAAATCATGTATTAAGATCAAGCGCCTTATTGGTAATCAATTAGCAAGGTGGCTGGTAATTTTTACTCGTAAAAAAAGGATCATAATTAGTGTAATGACTGTGTGGATATTTTTGTGGATTTGTTTACATTTATGTTATGGCGTCCTTGCAGGAGAGAGTGATGAAAGTTATCCAGGTTTGGTCAGACTGGTTTCACCTTTCAGAAGCTTATGTGAATGGACAGAGAGCTACCTTTCTTCGGTTTGGATTTTTATGTGTCCCTTCCTTTCATTCAATATGTGGAGATGCCCCACCATTGAAGGACCTTGATAGTTCTGAATCCAATCTTACGGACATAACAAATGAATCTGGTCCAAATCAAGATGTTGCTATGGTGATTGGAGAGGGAGAAATAACTTGAGAATTATTTAGTATTCCTCTTGTGGAGCTTGAAAGATAGTGTAGGAAAAATGGTTTATCTATTTGCAGTGGTAGGGAGGTAATGTTTTTCCGATTTCTTAGCTTAGAAAAAGAGGAGAAACATAATAACCAAGATCAATATAAATATTTTAGGTATGGAAAACAGAGGGAAGCATGTAAGAGAAACCGATGCTTATATAAACTTGGGAGGGAGAAGGTGGAGCACGGGTGAAGAAAGAAAATCCATACTTGATGATGATAAGGACTATATATCATTATCATCATCTAGGAAAAATGCCCAGGAAGAATCATCTTTATGGTCATAAGTTGAGGAACGTGAATTAGTGGATTCCTCTTGCAGTGGAAATTTACCAAAAAATGCTGGTGTGGTGAGGGTAGTGTCACGTGATGTGCCCCCAAAAGTTCAAAATATTCTAGGCAATGTCAAGGAAAATTTCTTTCTCTACTCCTTAACTCATATTTCGCCCCATCCACATTTTGATAGATCAATTATTAAGATCATAGAATGGTCTTTTTTTTAATGAGGGAGTCCAGGGGCTAACAATTTAAGGATATGATCATTTTTTTTAAAAATGGACAGTCTTGTTTGACTTGCAAGGACTTGGGTGTCAAACTTGCTATCAAGCCAATGTTATTCACATGTCAAAATTTTGAGTATGACTTGGGGTTGAGTTCGAATGAGAGCATTTTGCTTAATATTGTTTAGTTAAGAAAAATAACCAAATTCAGAGTCCATTTGAATTATGATTCATGAAGCATAGTAATGGAGTTGGTGAGATTAATAAGGCTCATCCTTGTCGTGATGTGTTACATTTGAATGACATGAATGCATGAATTTCAAAAGGCTAAGATATGATATAAATCTTGGGAAATTTTGACCAAATAAATAACCCAAACCTGACACTTGAGATATGATAAATATCTTGGGAAATTTTAACCAAATACATAACCCAAACCTTAAACCTAGTAGTGTGAAATCGATTGTTTGAAGTGTGGCTATTGAAGAAAAATTTCTTAAGTACTTTTAAAAATTAACATACAAATAATTTATAAAAGCATGGTATTTCATTGTCAATCAAATGTCAAACCTGATAACAATTAAATCGATAACCCACAATGACAATCCAAAATCAATAAGGTGTATTGGACAAATGTTCAAAACTCATTGGGAACATCCTAATCCTAGAGGCTGCTCATCTAAAGAAACCGAAAATGCTACCTTACCTGGGAAACATGGAATTTTAATGATATAAGTGACAAAAAGATAAATAATTAACACTAACTATTAGAACCAACGCAAACAACGAATGATAAACAAAATGAAAATGGGGCAAAATGTCGCATACCCACTCCGTGAGACTACCATCCGCTTTCATACTCGATGTTGCCCAAGACTAAGCAGGTCATTCCACTGGTGTCCACATCCTCGTATCCACATACAACCTGCATTGGTCATACCCTTCCATAAAGAAAAAAAAGAAAATGAAGCCAAAAAGCCTTTTTGTTGGTCAACGGTTTAAATATTTTGAAGCTTGTATTTAAAAAGAAGATTCTCATACCAATATTCTTGCTTGCTTTTAAAATCTATTAAAATACATCACTTCCTCCAAAAAATTTACATATCATGGATTGTCATAATTCAAGTCATCAATTAAACGAAGTTCTATCATCTCTAGAGCAGGGTTGCTCTGAAGAAAGCAACCTAATACACTGATTTCCACATCATGAAATTCATTTATGTCTATATAAACCTGTATCATATGAAGATGAGAGAGTGGGGATCTGAGACGTTGAGGTATGGGATATTTTGAAAGTTCATGCATTACATTTCAAAACCAAAATAAACCATCTTTGCACTCATTTACTAGGTAAAGACATAAATATTCATTATGAAGATCATGGAAAAAAACCATTGAAGAATTTTATGGTCTTTTCACATCTTATAGCAGGTTAACTTTTTTAATTTAGGTAGTTTATATTTTCATTAAGGAATAGATATGAAACAAAGTCGTTACTCGGTTTTGTTTCATATCTATTGGATACACTGAATCTACAAACATGACATAATAATGAACCAAAACATAATAGTCAACCTAAGCTACATCAATATATGTTTTGTATAAAAAAAAATTATGCTATACCTGACAACTAAGTAGAAAATGCAAACATTCTTAAACATTGAAATATGTTGTTCATTGCACATGTAAAAGAAAAGCAGGAATTCTGTTTTACCAAGATAAAGTTGTAACCCATTAACAAACATTAGACATTAGGAAGCTTCTCAAACAACAAATTGAGAAGACACATATTTCTTTAAGCAAAGGTACAACATATATGAACAACTCCTTTAATGATTTAAAGATCCCCATCATCTTAATCAATATGTCCACAAAGAAATTGTGTGCATTGTCGAGATATGAGTCCATTTCCAGTACGGTCAAATTACTTCCACGTTGCTTTTTGAGTCTCAAGATAGAGCATGAAAGCTCTTGAAATAGTATCCCATTCACTCTCAAATATTTTATCATGTATGCCCCTACATACACATACAAGACAACTTGTGTTTACAGTGGTTTATATTTTATCCACATACAACCTGCATTTACATTGGTTTCATTGTAAAGCATTGAAAGTAATAGTAAAATCTAGACTTACATAGTTGTAGTTTGAAAGAATGCGATTGAAGAGTTTTTGTCCATATCTAGTAGTTGTTTGATGCAAATTCAATGATTTCTCTACTGAGGACCACAAACGCAGGAAGTGTACAAAAGGTCGAATACTAACGATCAAATATTATTTATGGTTTGGTTGTTCGAGTGGGACGTCTGATCAAATTGGATGAACATAAAACTAAGCTTCAAAAGGGGTCCTATGCAAGTGCTTTTAAATGATATCTCTTGGATGCTTCAATATAGTACTCATTATCATCATATAGAGGACCACCCAAAAACAAACCATCTGATCCTGTCAAAGTTTGAAGAACCAAGTCACCCTTTTTCAGTAGACCATTGCTACTATCATTTTGAGCAATTATTTTAATGTCAACACCTGGGATTGCTAGCAGCACCAACCCTGAATGTACTTTCCTGGGCACCCCACAAAAGAAGGAATAGCAAGTTGGAACCCATCATTTTTAACAGCATAACGTGTCAACTTCTTGGATAAAACAAGACCTTTTCAAAATTATTTTTCTCACTAGAATTCATTTTATCTCTCAGAACAAAGACCAGTTCATCTTCAAGATTGGCCCAGTGAGTGTACTGATATACAACAATGTTGGTTGGTCCATTAGCACTTGAAACAAGTTTGACATTATTGATCATATCTATAAATGCACCCTCCTTTTTCCATATGTCTACAATAATGCTTTGAGACAACTCATTTGCTTTGGGATAAGAACTGGAATAAACATGTATTTCGCCGCTCAGTAGATATTTTTCGCCAGTCAAATATATAGGCTTATGGTTCAATACATTGAATTATAATGAAGCATGTGCACATGAGAAGCTTCTAAGCATATTTGCTACTATCCTTTCTCAATCAAGAAATTCATGGGTTCTTTGTTTGGTTTATGATGTAAGAAGCCATAAGATAGTAGACATAATATGCAACCAATAGCCTTTTTGGATAAAAACTATCTCTGAATGATCAGAAACGCCAACATTGACATCAATAGCCTTTCTCTCCCAACAACAGTCATCATCCCAATCTAACAAATCAGATGAAGGTCCATGTTTTACCTCAAGATGTAATGCACCAGGTAGGACTTTCTCAAATATGGTCACTGCTCTCATTTGTTAAACTTAAAGAGTTAAGCTTCTCTGAACCTAGAATTCAACAGCCAAAGAAGTAAGTGATATAGAAATTGAGGAGTCACATCCTTCCTTGCATATCACCGACCCATGGATATCAACAAGGGCCTTTATAAAGTCAATGCCAAACATTGGTCTAGTTACTGCCACATCAATATGCGATGGTGAAAATTGAAGACCAGAATCACATTCTACTATTGTGGTTAGTGGGGATATTCAATATTCACCCGGTTTAACCTCAAAGCAGAGGGTTCCCATATCATCAATCCTCTTTAGTTGAGGCTTAACATTATCTAGCCCATGTGTTAAGCCAACTTGACGCTTTCCAAAACAGCCATTTGTCACTAATTTTAGGGAACCACAAATATTATAATGTGTTGCTTCTATCTTTGGGATTGAAGCCATGTTTGGCACAACCATGAAATTCTCCAAACTGCTAAAATCGAAGTGATCCTTCTCAGCCTTGATTGTGTAGTGTGTTGATGTTGAATGAAAAATTTTGTAATATCCCTAGACATCTGTTGTGGCTCTTTCTCATCCATTAACTAATATCTTAACACCTTCAAAATTGACTCCTTTAGAAGTCACCACAAGTCCTCCAACTGAGAAACCTGTGACCTGAAATGGTTGAGATATATTAACATGACTGTGCTCAATGAGAACCTCTATAGATGGAAGTGAAACATCAAATATTGTATTATCACCCTTGTAGAATGGCAACAACCTTTATTTTCCACATGGAATAAAATTAAAATCAAATTTCCCATCTACATCAGATATTGCATGACAAAGTGCTTGATTTGGCCAAGGAGCTTCTTTGAGGGAACTTCACCTCATGGAAAACATCTGAATAAAGGTATACATGAACACCTAACATAGGGTTACCCGGAGAAACAAATAAGCCATCCATATAATATCTTGGGACATAAAAGATGTCATCTACTACCAGATTTCCAAAGCCCAACTCCATCTCTGCAGAGCCTCTTTGGACAATTGTTAAGAGAACATGAGAATCACGTATTGGAAAGAGAATATTATAGAAAATATACTCTATAAATCTCAACCATTGTACGTCACACGCAGCGCCATCCTAGCTAGGATCGACACTAGGTATGACCTTGTATCTTCTTCCTTTGTTTAACAATTGGTTCACAGAGCCTGCTCTTTCCACTTATTCATGTTTGATTTCATGGAGGGATACTGTGTCCCCTCTGAACACTCCTCCTTAAGGAATCTATAAAGTTATTATGCATATCAAATGAAGGTAAAGAGAGAAAAATATCACGGCCTTTCCTTTTTGAAAAAAAATCTAGTGGGATTTGATATGACCTGATATTTGTATACTGCTCGAGGATTGATGAAATTTATGTATTAATGATGGGAAGAAACTAGCCTATATTTCCTTGGAGTAATATTTGTAAAAGTGTAACTACCTCCCTACGATGTAAACACAGCATTAATGAGATCATTTTTGGTGGAAATGAGTTCAACCTTCACATTGGCAGGACCTCCATTTATATCTGGACAACTTTCTACTCCAAGATCCCCCATCGCTCTCCCAGAAATAGTGAACCCAGTGAAGTGAAAATTGATGCCTTCATGGCCATTGCAACCATTTTGATCCACTGATACATATTCACTGGTTTAAGACATATTCACGAAGTCAAAGAATATGAATATTTCCAATGTAATTTTTCCACTCGATAATCTTAACATCAAATCCGAAGTTCATCTTCAGAGAGCTCTTGAAACAATTTTTCAGAATTGTATCGAATCTGCACAAATATATTAAAAAAATTATTAATGTACGTTGCTTGATTACCAATCAAAATGTTTAGAACAATACAACACCAACAAATTTGTATCTCATCTCCATTGCAGATAATTCACCTTCCTTCGTAGAAAGCATATGGTTGCGTAGATCTTTTCCAGGTGCTTCAATTGTTGTAACATATATTTTGTAGATGATCTTGATAACCCCCCTATTTGCAATATGACTATCAGTTTGCAATGATTCATTTTATGTATTTCTTTTTATAATTATGGTGAATCCATAATTCTTTAGATTAAATAACGAATCTACTCCTTGAACATAGATTATATGCATGAGTAAGTTTTTAACTTTTCAAATTCCACTTATATTCATCAAAATTTCGAGTAAGAACTGCAAATTATCATTACAAATTATGTTGTTTGGTGAACTAACTGCTGTGTCCAGAGCCTGCCCATAATTCTCCATAGCAGTAACGCAGGTCAATTGCTTCAACAATTTTACTGGGTTTCCTTTGAAATCAATGTATGGATTACATTTAAAATGTTCAAATATTATTTTTAAAAATTCTTGAATTGTTATGGGATTTACCATCGAAGAAGCAATTTGATAAACCTTTACGCAATTCTTTCATGCGTGTTTAGCCATGGCTGCTAAAGTTGCATTCACAACCATGTCTACTGATATCTCTGCCATTTGAATTCAATAAAAAAAAACACATTTAAGAGAAAAAGGATAATGGTTTTTTGGGTCGAAGTTTTGAAGACATATATGAAAGATCTCATCTCCCAATAGAAATAAATAATGTGGAGAAGCTAAATCAAATCAATATGATTTAAATAATTAATATAATTTAGATAATTAAAAAATGTGAAATCTAAGTTAGGAAACATCCACTGTCATCTTCCGGAGATAGATGAAATACGTAATCTAATAAAAAAAAATATATGGAAAACTCCTGAAAATCTAAAATTAATTACAAAATGCTTTTCACACTTTGTTAAGAGTTACTCACCAGATCTATCACAATATCTGGATTGGCCAAGAAGCAAGATAGTTGACCTTTGCCATAGTGCGTAACAATTGTATCAATCTGAAAATTTGATTTAGCTCAACAACAATGTGAGAGTAATCGAGCTTTGGATCCGAAGGTTTCCTCAACTTTGTCAAAGACCCACTTTCGATGAAACCTTGGCATTCATTGATTTGTCGTTGGTGGTTCCAACTGCTAGACAGGTAACCAACAACTAAAGCACCCACCATGTCTCCATTACAAGGAACTTCGAATCCAAAAACCTACTAGTTTTTTCCCAGGTTTCAGCAGCTCACTACATCTCTCTTTCTCTAGTTCCCAACTAGTTGTCGCTAGATCACTCTGATGGTTGAGATGACGGTTTTCAGGGGCACCAAACACGTGGATCCACTGAAAATCTAGCCCGACGATCTGGATCAGTTTTATCCTCCGAGAGATTTGGATAGGTGTTACCTTGGTAGAAATAGTGCGAGACGTAAAACAATGCCTTTACATTGCCAATTATCAAGGCAAGATGATCTATAACCCCTACAGTTTAGGGCAAAATCACCCAAAACCCCAAATTTACGGTCTTTACAATTTAAATTATTAAATTATTAAGTTATCTGTAATTCAAAATTTAAATAAAATAATTACAAATCTCTTTACTTTCTTTGAAAATAGAAATCAACTTGTCATTCAAATAATATTATTTTAACGTTCAATTAATTGAAATTTATTTTTATTTTAATTAATATAAAATTGTTTTTGGTTATTCATATGTATTTTTCATAGTTATTTGTAATTTCAAATTAAAAACAAAATAATTATTGCTCCGATGGGTAGATCTCACCTAAAAACGTAAACATGTAAACTTAAATGTAAATGTAAACATAAACATAAATGTAAATATTGATATTTAACATTTAACATTGTTAATCTAATGTTGGGCCTATTTAAAAGTCAATCTAATTATTATCATGTATAAACACAACATAAATTTAAAATATAAAGAGGTTTACAAAATAGTAAAAAAAGAGCTATGGTAAATAAATAAAAATGCAAATAAACTAGAGTATGGTAAATAATTAGATTTTATTATATATATATATATATATATATAATATATATATTATATATATAAATATATTATATATATAATTATATATATATTATATTATATATATTATAAATTTAATTTACTTCAAAGGTATGGTAAATAAAAGGTATGATAAAGAAATAAAACCTCATTTTATCTTTACTCCATTAACTTCTTTATATTTATGAGAACTCAAAAAAGAGGTTTTATTTAGGTGGATCCTACGGGACACATAATTATTAATACCATGGGCGAATAACCATATTTATAAAAGAGGTATGATAAATTCATAAATATAAAAGAGGTATAAAGATGTATGGTAAATAAATAAAAACATATCAAATAGGATTAGAAATCAACATCTAATTATATACCAAGTCTATGAGCCAAATACCATTGTCAATAAAAGAAATATGATAAATAAATAAACATATAAATAAACAAGAGGTATGGTAAATAAATAAAACCTCTTTTTGTATTTGTTCCATAAAACTTTTTACACTTACACTCAAAAAATAGGTTTTATTTAGGTGAAGCCTCTGGGCAAAATACCATGGGCCAAATTATTATTAATACCATGCAAACAAATAATATTAACCAAATTATTAATTATTAAAAAAATGTATTATTATTATTAAATCTAATATTCATATTATATTCAAATATTGATATTATTAAATATAATAACTTTGTTTTAATCCAATATTAAATTTGTTATATTATAATATATATTAATATATCATGATATATATTAACTCTATATATATGGGAGGGAAGAACAAAGACATAAAGTGATAGAGGTGGAGAGATAGGGGGAGTGACAAGGGATAGATGGAGAGAAAGAGTGTATGTTTAGGGGTGAGATAATGAGACAAAGAAGGAAATATAGAGAGAAGGGGGGAGAGAAGGAGACATAAGGAGAGAGGGAGGGATATAGTAACATAGTTAGAGAGAGAGAGAGAGAGAGAGAGAGAGAGAGAGAGATGGGGGAAGAGATAGGATTGGAGGGAAAAGAGAGAGAGGGAGAGAGAGGGGGTAGAAAGAGATAGAGAGAGTGAGAGAGAGTGAGAGAGAGAAAGAATGAGAGAGAGTGATGGGGTAAGAGAGAGGATTAGAGGGCCAAAAGAGAGAGAGAGAGAGAGAGAGTGGTGGGGGAAGAGAGAGGGAGTTAGGAGATAAAGGGAGAAAGAGGAAGTACGAGAGAGAATATTTGAGAGAGAGGAGGAGAGAGGGAGGGATAGGGAGATGGAGTTGGAGGGGGAGAGAGGGACGGATAGGGAGATGGAGTTGGAGGGGGAGAGAGGGAGGGAAGAATAAATAAATAGAGAGTGAGAAGTGGAGAGAGAGAGGGAGTAACAAGGGAGATATGGAGAGAAAGTGTGTATGTTTGGGGTGGAGATAAAGATAAAGAAGGAGAGATGGAGAGAATGGGGGAGAGAAGGAGAGAGGGAGGGATATAGTAACAGAGTTGGAGGCTAAAGAGTAAGAGAGAGAGAGAAAGAGAGGCAGGAAGAGAGAGAGGATGTGAGAGAGTGGAGTGAGGGAGGGAAAGAGATATGGAGTTGGAGGGGGAGAGAGAGAGGTAAGAAGAAAGAAATATAGAGAGAAAGGTGGAGAGAGGGAGAGGGAGAGAGGAAAGAAGTAGGGAAGAGAGATAGAAGTGGGGGGGAGAGAGAGAGAGATAGAGAGAGAGAGAGAGATAGGTAGATAGATTGAAGGAATAGAGTGTATGTTTTGGTGGTGATATTGAGAGGCAAATGGAGATAGAGATATAGATGGAAAGTGAAGAGAGGGA
>APFE031059240.1:160395-198471 GCA_000404065.3 Pinus taeda
TATAATATATATTAATATATCATGATATATATATATTAACTCTAGATATATATGGGAGGGAAGATGTGATAGAGGTAGAGATAGGGGGAGTGACAAGGGAGAGATGGACATAAACTAAAGGAAAGGGGCAAGGACGAATGAAGAGAGAAAGAGAGGGAGAGGAGTGAGAGAGGTAGAGAAGGGTAAGAGAGGGAGATGGAGACATAAAGATGGAGGTGGGATAGAGAGAAGGAGAGAGTGAGGGAGAAGGAGAGAGGGAGGGGGAAGAGATAGGATTGGAGGGAAAAGAGAGAGAGGGAGAGAGAGGGGGTAGAAAGAGATAGAGAGAGTGAGAGAGAGTGAGAGAGAGAAAGAATGAGAGAGAGTGATGGGGTAAGAGAGAGGATTAGAGGGCCAAAAGAGAGAGAGAGAGAGAGAGAGTGGTGGGGGAAGAGAGAGGGAGTTAGGAGATAAAGGGAGAAAGAGGAAGTACGAGAGAGAATATTTGAGAGAGAGGAGGAGAGAGGGAGGGATAGGGAGATGGAGTTGGAGGGGGAGAGAGGGACGGATAGGGAGATGGAGTTGGAGGGGGAGAGAGGGAGGGAAGAATAAATAAATAGAGAGTGAGAAGTGGAGAGAGAGAGGGAGTAACAAGGGAGATATGGAGAGAAAGTGTGTATGTTTGGGGTGGAGATAAAGATAAAGAAGGAGAGATGGAGAGAATGGGGGAGAGAAGGAGAGAGGGAGGGATATAGTAACAGAGTTGGAGGCTAAAGAGTAAGAGAGAGAGAGAAAGAGAGGCAGGAAGAGAGAGAGGATGTGAGAGAGTGGAGTGAGGGAGGGAAAGAGATATGGAGTTGGAGGGGGAGAGAGAGAGGTAAGAAGAAAGAAATATAGAGAGAAAGGTGGAGAGAGGGAGAGGGAGAGAGGAAAGAAGTAGGGAAGAGAGATAGAAGTGGGGGGGAGAGAGAGAGAGATAGAGAGAGAGAGAGAGATAGGTAGATAGATTGAAGGAATAGAGTGTATGTTTTGGTGGTGATATTGAGAGGCAAATGGAGATAGAGATATAGATGGAAAGTGAAGAGAGGGAAGAAGAGAGTGATGGAGAGAGGGAGGGAGGGACAAAGAGATTGATAGATATGAAGTGAAATAGCATGTGTGTTTGGGGGGTTGAGATAGAGTGGCAAATAAGGAGAGATGGAGGGAGATATAGATATATATGGAGGGGGGGGGAGAGGGAAGAATATTTTTTGCACTAGATACATTGATTTCAGTGTAGACAATGATTTCTAATCCAATTTGATTTCTTGCACTAGATGCATTGATTTTAGTGTAGATGTTGATTTCTAATGATATTTGATTTCTTTCACTAGATGCATTAATTTCAATGTAGATGATTTCTAATCCTATTTGATTGCTTGCATTGAATGCATTGATTTCAATGTAGAGGGTGATTTCTATTCCTATTTGATTGCTTGCACTAGATGCATTAATTTCTAATAATGTTTAATTGCTTGCACTAGATGCATTGATTTCAGTGTAGATGGTGATTTCTAATCTTATTTGATTGCTTGCACTAAATGCATTGATTTCAATGTAGATGGTGATTTCTAATCCTATTTGATTGCTTGCACTAGATGCATTGATTTCAGTGTAGATGTTGCTTTATAAGCCTATTTGCTTACTTGCACTAGGTGCATTAATTTCAGTGTAGATGTTGGTTTATAATCCAATTTTCTTACGTGCACTAGATGAATTGATTTGAGTGGAAATGTTGGTTTCTAATCTTATTTGATTTCTTTCATTACATGCAATTATTTTAGTGTAAATGTTGTTTTCTAACCTTATTTAATTGCTTGCATTAGATTCATTAATTTCATTGTAAATTTTGATTTCTGTTTTGATGTAATTGAATGTATGATGGTACATTAATTTTAAAGTGATTGGATTAACATTGTGCATTGATTTCAGTGTAAGCACAAAAAATTATTGATAGTGTACATTGTTTTTTGTGTTATAGTAATTCAACCTATTAATATTGGAGAGAAGTAGAGGCAAGGAATGATGTTTACTACAATACATTGAGCTAAAAATTTAAATGGTTTATGGTTTAACCCGTCCTTTTCATATAATTGATATGAAAATATGGCAATCAATATGAAAATATGACAAAAGTAACAAGGGTGACAATAAGAATAATAGAAGAAAATAGTTTTAGATGAACCATAATGAAGACTTTTTGTAATTAACTATATTCTTATTATTCACATTTTCTATCATTCAACACTATTACATTGTCCCTTTACATTCAAAATTTATATTTCATCATTTTTCATCATTAAATTTATTATTATCACAACAAACTAAGGCAACTAAGCAAATTTAAAATTAAAATATACAGATTAATGTGAGACATATTAGCATATTTAAAATGATTATATTAATATTAGATGAATTTATGTATTATTGATAAAATTAATCATATGTTTGTTATATTTTCTTTGGCCACACATGACTGAAACCAACCTAGATCCATCTTAACTCCGGATCTATCAAGTGCCGAGAGGGATCAAATCTCTCGAGGTACAAACCTTTCCTCAAGTTTTGCACTCAAAAAAGAGGTTTGCACCTCGAGAGATGTGATCCCTCTCGTCGCTTGATAGATCCAAAGTTAAGATGGAACTAGGCTGACTTTATTTTAAAATTGAGGAAATTACAATTATTTTTGAAAGTAACTTTTTATTAAAATAATAATTCTTTACTTTCAATTACATAAATTGATATAAAACTAGCTTGGATCTATCTTAATTTTAGATCTCAATTTTGGATTTACCCAGGGCAGAGGGGATCAAATCTCTTTTCACTTTAAAAAAGGTTTGTCTATGAAGAGATTTTATGCCTCTCACACTTGGTAAATTAGGAGTAATATGACTGAATTACTAATTATAATTATAACTATTAATTTTATGTTTCACTTTACTTATTTTTATTTTTTTATTTACCCCAACCTTATTTTGCTTAATATTTTTCACATTAAATTTTATTTTACAGAGTTTCCTCAAATTAGATGTTAAAATTGATTTTCAAATAAAATAAATTGGCTGTATTTTTTAATATTAAAAGTTATTTTTAATTTGCCCCGTGGTGTAGATTAGTTGATGATAGAATGGGTTTTTAAGGCATTTCTTATGATGTTATTGGTTTAAACTTTGATTAGCTCAGTGTGACACTTGTGAGGCAATGTGGGTACACTTGAAGGTGATTGTGGTAGTGGATATACTCGATCCTTAAGTACAAACTTGCTATATTTGTCTATTCTCTCATATACAAAAATAACAATAACAATAATATATTATATATATATATATAATATATATATATATATATATATATATTTTTTTTTTTTAATTTTAAGAATTAATTATTTATCAAAATTATATTTTATTAAAAGCACATGATTTTATTGGAAGTAGTTTAGGTGATGGAAATAAAGGAAACTAATTTTCTTGTAAGCATTTTCTAGATTGTATCTCCACTCAAACACTCTCATAGAAAAAAAAAGTCTTGACCCCACCCATCAAGAAAGCCACCCAATGTCACCTTGGTGGCCTTCTCTCACTCTTTAGGCTACAAGAAGGATATGCTTATCTAGGGGGGAATCCTTAAATATCAAGCTTAGATAGGTCACTGAGTAATGAAAGGAAGTTCCTTAGCGAAGACTAGTGTGATCCAGGTGGATGTTGGTGGCCACCCACCTATCCCATTTGGACCCCCACAATTGTCTCTTTCAGCATTTTCAGTTTCCTTAATTGTAGCACAACTTACTATTTTAGCAGTTTTTCGGGTCCTGAACTTCCGGAGCCGTTTTGAGGCCCTAAACGACGTTTTTTGGGAAATCTGGGGGCAACATGGGTCCCCATGGACCAATGTTGCCCTTCCCAAAGTGGTAGTTCTCGGATAGATCTTTCTAACGAGCTATCATACGCGTCAAACGGAGATCGTATGCCAAAGTTACGACCCCGGGAAATTGATGTACCAATTTACCCAAAACGGGGCCCACAATTTTGCGTTTCATCTTCTAAGGGTCGGTTTTGGAATGTGAAGGGTTTTCCATTGTTTCTCAATAATAAATAGGCCTTCGAGCCTCATTGTAACACAAGTTCGGAACAGTTCAGAGACATGTAGCCACACATCTCTTCTCAGAGATAAGCTACCATAGTCCTAGCTGGTTTATTTCCAATCCTGGTTGTAAGCATATTTCGGTATTTTCCATTAATGAAATGAAGTGTTATTTCCGCTGCATCTCTTTATTTATGGTTATCGCATCTCTGTATTTATGGTTATCTCTGTAATCTATTGCGTTCCTGTTTAAATCCGGATCATAGTGATTTGACACTACTCACTCTCAAAGTAAAAGGTCAGGGGTAAGTGTGCGAATAGTCAAACAAACCATGAATTATTAACAAATTTTGAATGATTTTAATTACAAAACTATTCTTATTCATGCAACAAAATTATACTTGAAAAATGAAAGATAAAACTTGCTCAATTAACCATATAACATGAGATGCTAGTGAAGCATATATACAATGGCACAATAAAATAAAAAATGAATCATAAATTGTCTATATAGGTAAGGCATTAGATCATTCATTCATCGTATTCATAAGCATTGGAGATTGAGAGTTCGTATCATCATAAAGAGACCACCACAATTAAGAGATCATACATCAACAATATTAACTATGTTTGTGACAACAAAGAGTTATGTGTTTGCGATGATAAATAAAGGAAATATTCAAACTTGTTGTTGTTACTAAGGACAATGAAGACAACAAAGTTGAATGTGGACTACTTACACGTTTGAAACATTCAAATGTCATCCATTTATCATAAATTTATCACCATTTTATAGTTGGGTAGTTTGTAACCATAGAATTGTGACCCAAATGATGTGTTTGTAATATTCCAAAGTGTGTAATTACAACTAATGAACCATGAGCAATACCATTAGCATGCGACCACAATAACCACTATGTACTTATAACAAATTACCATTAAGACTAGAGATAAATGTAAGTTTTAAAGCACCCCTAAACAATAAGAAATTCCATATGTCAACATCAAATATTTAAGAATTGTGTGCATTGTCTAAATTGTGTGCAGGGTGCACCAATAGTAGCACTATTGGGATTCGATCACTATCTCATTATATGTGTTTGGATGTGGAATTTCAAATTAGAAAGTGATCATACATATGAAAAAAGGCACGCAAGTAAGCCATCAAGACAATCTTAAAAATAATGAATTTTTAGCCTTATGAACCAAGTCATTTCACATTGCGATGCATTGATTTGCATGAGGGTGTGGTTAAAATGTCAAATTTCTTCAAAAAATGTAAGAAATAAATGTATCAAGAACAAAATTTGACCATGATGCAAATTTGTAAACCCTTTTCAGAATTATTTATAAAGAGCTTAAATATCAAGGTGTTTCATGCGTTCATGTACATATGTGAAGCTTAAGAGTGTTTACTATGCCATAGATATGTTACCTAGATCTATCAAATCCAACATGAACAATTAAAAATATGATATTGTGTCCTTACAAGTAAAGTGCTAATCATTTTTAATTTATGTTAATCATTTTTAATTTTGTCACTTATTATCTAGTCATATATTTTAGTCCTAGACTAAAGTAGCCATTTACATTAGTCACTTTTAATTGAGTCACTTAATATCTAGTTAGGTATTTTATCCCTAGACTAAATTAATCGTTTAAGTTAGTCATTTTTAGTTCGATCACTTAAAATTGCTCAAATTTAGTAGTAATTCACTTGAAATAATTGTGATGACTAACTTTTTTAGTCATGTAATCACTAATGTCTTATTTTGTACTAATGAAATAAGCAAAAGTTGTATATCCTCTATTACTGTTTATAGGTTATAAATGGAAAAAAGGGAAAATCTGCAGCGATAAAGCAAAAAATGCAGAACATTAGAGAAAATATTAAGCGGATGGATGATCCACCAGCACAACAACTCAACTTCAATGCATTACTCATCTCAGATTCAACCTACAAAACACACAAAGTAGGTACGATGAGCTGGGAGGAGATATTTGAATTCTCTGAGCAAAGAGAATGGTTAAAAAACATAAGAACTACTTAAACAAAGAACAATTGGTTTGAAACAATCAGAGCAATAGAGTTACATAATGTAGCAATTAGGGCCATAATTTTTCCCTATTATGACATGGTTTCATGGATTCTCTCTCACGCTGATATTAAACCCAAACAATATCAGACCATCAAGAAATTATCATAGCCTCTTTGAAAGCTGAAGTCTTATTGCCCATATACAAGCTGAGCCCCCCGAAAATCCACCTTAGTACTGACTTCCTTTATAAGTTTCGAAGTATAGTCTTGAAGAAATAGCAAGAGAATTATGATATAGTAATTGAAGACTGGTTGAGAGAAAAAGCAGAAGATTTCAAGCTCAAAGAAAAAAACGAGTATCCACAAGCTATTTTAAGAAGCCTATTATATTTCTTATTAAAATTATAATGAGATTATATGGTAAACAAAGAAAAAAACGAGTATCCGATAGCTATTTTAAGAAGCCTACTATATTTCTTATTAAAATTATAATGAGATTATATGGTAAACAAGATCCTGAGCATTGAAAAATTAAATGGATTCCAATAATCCATAACATTTTGAATGAGGGAAAATGACTAAACTGGGCTGACATCTTGTCTTAGAATATCACAAATTCAGTAAAACTATCATTATCATCTCGCCTTGGTTTCAAATATATTTTTTTGTATGTATTACTATTTGATAGATGTTATTATTGCCTCAGTTCCATTCCCACTCATGAAATGGAATTACCCGTCTGACCAACAACTATTGATCTGTGGTTTTCATTGATGTCAACCCAAGTAGCACCAGGGGCTACCCTAATCTTGCATAGGAATTTTGACTTTTTATGAGTCAAGGATATTCTATATGGATTCTATTCGTCGATATGTTTCCGTTGATATATGGCACACCACGTAGTTCTTCATGGTTTGAGAGTTATTCGTGTTTGAAGTTAGTAACCCCAGTTAGTGGGCTAAAACCCCATGGGGTTGTGGCATGGAATTCATCATTGGTTATGGTCATTGAATAGTAAATAATTAATAATTTTTATGCTCCTAAAATCCCTCCAACATTCACTTGTTTAAAACCCTCTCAACTTAAGACATTTTTCTAAATAGTGACCCTCATATCCTCCTCTAGCAAGCACTTTTTAACGAACCATCTTGTGAGAATACCTCTGTAATTTTTGGGCCCTCATGAGATTCTAACACAAGATATGTTTTAGGGAGTTTAAGGTTTCCTTGAGGCCTGGTAAGGGCACAAAATTATGATCAAGATTGAAGGCCTATTTTGAAGCAAGTTTAGAGCCTTGGATTCTAGGATTTCACTACTTCAAACATGTCATCATGGAAATTTCGCTGTAATTTTTTTTATATGAAGCTCAAGAAGTTGAAATTAAAACCCATTTGAGCCAAAATCTTTATGAACCTTGTGACAAAATTTCAGATCTTGGTTCGCTATATTTTCGGAGATATGATCTGAGGAAGTTAGGGTTTTTGTAGGATCCCAAATTCCATGTCAAACAGGTGACCTCGGGAAAATCGTCATAACTTTCTCTCTGAGAATTGGATTCAAATTTAGTAAATAATTATAGAAATAGGACGGAATATAGTTTGTTGGATATCATTTTCAGGGCCGAATGTCGAAACAATGACACATGGCACTTCGTACACATTCGCTCTACTGAACTAGTCTCTAATCAGATCATCGTGGGATATTGGGCATAACTCTTTCTTGAAGAATCCAATCTCGATCAGACCTATGGGGTTGGAAAGAGGACTCAGAGTGATACCACATGACAAAATTTTAGACCTTGGAGATTCAAAATTACATAGATATAATAGATTCACTATCGAGCTCCTAGAAGGTAAGAAAAAGTATGCATTCAAGGATCACTGTAGTAAGGACCACACATCAAAAATAAAAGGTAAGTCTGCTATAACAAGGTATATATGATTAGTGTTTGCATTTTAATGTTGAGTATCATCTCTGCCATATGTTTTGTGGGAAAGCGTAAGTATATTGTGTTTTTTTTGTTTGGGTCTTTCTTGTTAATGCATGTGCAGGAAGGATGACACTTTAAAATAACTCAGACACATACTAGAAGGACATGCAATGGAAAAGTAACATTACTTGAAGCAAGAAAAAAAGTACCTCAGTAGCTACAAGTGATCCAAGAAGCAATGTCGAGTCAAGTGTCAGGTCTTGTAAAAAATCCAACGGTGTAAAAGAGTCATCATTGTAAATTTGTAAAAGAGTCATCATTGAAAGAGTCATTATTGTAAAATAGTCAATATGCGTAGAGTCGAAGAGGCATTGTTGGGAGGTATAGGAGTCACTGTTGGGATGATTCCATTGTTAGGTTGCAGGTCATAGTGTGATTGGGTGTTCGGTCAAGTACAAGAAAACCATTGCAAATCATATTGTATCGTGGATCATTGTCCCTGGTATGGGAGACCACACTCTTGTCTCACTTCTGATCATTATAGGGTGGAAGGGAGGTGCTAAGAAGGTGCATGAAGTCGCCTATAGGTTGGAGTCTGTGAACACTTCAGGGTGGTAGGTTAGTCTAGGATGTTGGTGCATCCATTTAGTTGATTACTGAAGAAACCAGGGCATTGGGGTGTCCTTTCAGTGGGAGCTGGAGAAGAATGATTTTCTAGAATTCTAGGAAGTTTTAACTTTCAATTCAGTTTGGGATGAAGATTAAAGAATTTATTAGAAAATCATTCGGTGGTTTTTGACCCAGAGGGGGTTTTCCACCTAAAATTATTGTGCCTATTGTGTTATTTTGTTTATTTTTGTTACTAGATAAATATTCATAATAATTGAAGATTAAATAATGCTCTGAAAAGATTTAAAAGTGCTAATTTCTAAAGAATACTGATTCACTCCCCCTCTCAGTATTTCCAACAATTGGTATCAGAGCTTGGTTCCTTCAATAATAGTCTAACAACTGGAAGGAGATAATGTAATACACCAAGAATAGAGTTCCTTTGTTCAATGGAAATAACTATGCACTTTGGAGTGGAAGAATGTAGGTTCATTTGCTGGCACAAGGATACGAAGTATGGGAAATAGTTGAAAAAGGCTTCACATCGAACCAAGATGAACAAGGTAAGAAAAATATGGTGTATGATTCAAAGGTTAAAGATCTTATTATCAGTGGGATTAACAAATCTATCTATCTTAAGGTATTGAGTTGAAAAATTTCTAAAGAGGTATGGGGCAAGCTTAAGAATATATATGTAGGTGACTCACAGGTGAAAGAAGCAAAGCTTCAAATTTTCAAGGAAAAATTTGAGCAACTCAGAATGAAGGAAGATGAAGATATTGTTGCATAATTTCAGCGTGTTAATAAAACGACAAATACATTGGAAAGTTTTGAAGAACTTGTCGACACAAAAATTTTCATCCGAAAGATCCTAAGAACCTTGCCAACAAGATTCAACCCAAAGGTATCTTTCTTGGAAGATAGATCAAATCTGACCAATCTCAGCATAGATGAATTGAATGGAATTATTGCAGCATATAAAATGAGGATTGAAGAAGAGTATGGAACACATCACTTAGAAACAACATTTGTTGCATCCAATAAGACTAGTAAGGACAAGCAGGCTCCGAAAGCAAAAACTTGCAGTTGTAAGGATGAAGAAAAGGAAGAATATGAAGAAGAATTTTCAGATAAATAATTTGCATACTTCACACACAAAATGAGAAAATATATGGGAAAATTCAAAGGTAAACTTAGATTAATATGTTTTGATTGTGGTGAGGTTGGGCATTTTGTAGCCAAGTGGTCCTAGGAAGTACAACAAGAAAGGAAATAAGAAATGGTTTAAGAAGAGTCTCTTCTCCAAAGAAGATAGCTCCTCATCTGATGAATATAATGATAATGAATAATAAATCAGTGGAGGAGTATTGTTTATGTCCAAGCACAATAAGCAATAGGCATCTGACGAAGAAGGAGAAGAAGAGACGACTGAGGTTGAATTTCAAAATGAAGTGATGGGGGTTATCAAAGAGCTCAAGGCTGAAAAGAAGCACGTCAACACTCTTGAAGACGAATTAAAGACAGAAAGGGAACATGTCCTAAATCTTAAAATCAAGGTTGAAGAATACAAACGAATTGAAGAATTGCTCATGAAAGAATTAAAGGAAAGCAATAAGGAAAGATAGGCATTGGAAGCTAAAATAATATCTCTACGAAAGGAAGTAAAAAATGGAAAAACACTTCAAAACTACACCAACAGCTCAAAGGCATTGGAATAAATCATCAACAACCAACGATCATGCAGTGACAAGAGTGGTCTTCGTTACAAAGAAAAATCTGAAAAGGAGTCAAGTTGTTCTATGACAACAAAAGAAGATGGATATGCAAAATCTGCGAAGAAGGTAGATATCTCAGCTAAATCAAGAGATAAGGACTCACAGGAAGAACCATGGAAAACAATTCCTTGAAGAAGATTTCCTCCTAGGTATCAAACTATATTTTATGGTCATTGTTATTCATGTGGAAGGTTTGGACATAGAGCTATAGAATGTCGCATGTATGTTTGGAATGAATATAGTTCGAGGAGATCTTTTAGAAATGGATATTCTAGAACTCAACATAACATCAACAAATTTGATCATTCAAGAGATGATGTCGAATGTTACGAATGTAACAATTTTGGACATCTGGTTAAAGATTAGAGACTTGGAATCTCTTCAAAGGAATTCTCGCAAAATCAAAATGAACAAGTATGGAAAAAAGAAGATAGAAAAATGTGCTATCGCTATGAAGGCTCAAAGCAACATAAATGTTTGGCATGTTGACAGTGGTTTCTCAACGCATATGACTGGAGATAAAAATAAGTTCATATCCTTGAAGGAAAAGAAGGATGGAACAATGTCTTTTGGAGATGACGAGTCTTCAAACATCATAGGAGCATGTATGGTCACACTTGGAAGCAAGGATGCATTAGTGAAGGATGTGTTGTTGGTTGAAAATATGAATCACAATCTGCTCAGTGTTGGACATATGTGTGTTCAAGGACACACTATGCTATTAAACTCTACGAAATGTGAAATTAGGAAAGGAAAATTTGGAAAAATTGTGGGTACAACAAGTAGAGCTCCTAATGACATATACATTTTGGATGAAGCACCTAAAGGGTGCTTTTTGGAAAAAGAAGATGAAAGTTGGTTATGGCACAAACGAATGGGACACATTAATTTCAACAATTTGGTCAGGATTAAAAAATGACACATTAAGAGAAATGCCTAAAATTTTGAAACCTACCAATACGATATGTGAATCTTGTCAACACGAAAAACAGACAAATGTTGAGTTCAAGACAAAGGAACACCTTGCGCCATGTCCATTGGAATTAATACATATTGATCTATGTGGTCCTATGAGAAAAAAAGTTTAGACGATGAATTATACTTTATGCTAATGATAGATGATTACACCAGAATGAAAACCTTCAGTTTCTCAAAGAAAAAATATGAGGCATTCAAATGTTTCAAAATCTCCAAGGAAATGGTTGAAAATGAAACCGATTTGAAGATCAAATGTTTGAGATCAAATAATGGTGAAGAATTCACGTCCAAAGAATTTCATCAATACTATGATGAAAATGGAATAAAAAGGAAATTCTCAACAGCCGAAACACCATAACAGAATGGAGTTTCTGAAAGAAAAGATAGAACCGTACAATAAATGGCTAGAATAATGTTAAATGACTCAAAATTAGATGATAAATTCTAGGTTCAAGCAATCAATACAACCATATCATTATAAACAAAGGTTTGCTTAGGAAAAATTGTAACATGACTCCGTACGAACTATGGAAGGGAAGACCGGTTAATGTCAAATACTTCAAAATATTTGGAAGTAAATTCTGCATCAAAAGAGAAGACCGAAAATTGGGGAAGTTCGATTCCTGTGTTGACGGAGGTATTTTTGTTGGTTATGCACACAAAAGAAAGGCTTATATATGCTACAATCTGAGGCGAAAACAAATAGTTGAAAGCATAAATGTTACTTTTGACGAAGACTGTGTTCTAAAGGATAACAATGAGATCATTTCTTAGGGGCTTGATGTAGAATTGTGAAAGATGAAGAAGAAGCTCCAGAACAAGACCAATCAAATAAGGAAACAATAATAAAAAAACAGGAAATAAGAAATGATCAGCATGATGTATAAGAAACTTCTCCAAAAGTTTTAAAAGAATGGTATCAAAAGAATCATATGTCAAACCAAATCATTGGCAACATAAATGAAGAAATTAGAACTAGAAGAAGTCGACATCTTCGTTCATCACAACAAGCCCACCTTGCCCTTTTAGTAACTTTTGAGCCTAGCAATTTTGAGGAAGCTAGTCAAGATGAACACTGGGTAGCAGCTATGAATGAAGAACTGGATCAAATTGAGAAGAACAACACTTGGGAAATCATTCCACAACCAAAGGATAAAAATGTTATTGGAAATAAATGGGTCTTTAGAAACAAATTGAAAGAGGAAAAGCAACTTACCAGGAATAATGCAAGATTAGTCTGCAAATGATATGCATAAGTAGAAGGAATTTATTTTGAAGATTCTATCTAGGTGGTTGCCTTGTTTCATGGTTAAGTAAAAATCAGTCTTCAATCTTGTTATCCACAACGGAAGGAGAATATATCAGGGTAGCAACTTGTTGTACTCAATTTCTCTGGATGAAGAAAACTTTGCAAGATATTCAAGTCAAGTTTGATGAGCATATTCCCATCTTCTGCAATAACACCAGTACCATCAGTATCTCCAAGAATCCTACGATGCATTGCAAAACAAAGCACATTCCGATCAAATATCATTTCGTTAGAGACCAGGTCGCCGAAAAGAATATCAAGCTTGAATATGTTGGCACAAAGGAACAAATTGTAGACATCTTTACCAAACCATTACCTCGTGAAGCATTTGAGTATCTTCACTGAAAGCTTGGGATTCTCCCAAGTTCTCCTTAAACTCTTTCTCTTATCTAACTAAGTAGTTGAACTAGTTGTATTAAGTCTAACTAACAAATACACTAGTGATGAGTGATGTGAATAATTATTAACTCATAAATCAACTAAAGAATACATCAGTTAACTCAGTGCATGGACAGTTCAGTGGAGACAAGTGTTAGAGATGAGTGAAAGGGCAAGACAACTGTCAGTTGTGACTATAGTTGTGCATGTGATTTGCACAATTAGTGGATTGAGATTGCCAATGAGGATTGCGTAGTGTTACACAAGGGAAACACGAGTTTGGTTCAGCCATTCTCATTCTATTCTCATACAGGATTGCGTAGTGGAGGCAGGCAAGCAGCGGAGGAGATTTGAGCTAGTGATTGATTCAGATCTGAGCTAGTTTGTGTTTAACAGGTGGAGATAGTACTAAATACTTGTGAGGAGTATTGTACTATGTATTGTTACATGTTCTCAATCAATATAATATATAGATAGTTGGGGGTTTTCAGCTGCTTGCTTTCCCCGTGATATACTGTGTTGATATGTGTGATTGATGCTTCAATGTGCACATGCAATTGTTTATTAATTCTGCAAAATTGATGATCAACGTAGAGGAGGTTATGTATTATGCATGATTCCGCAAATAGTGTATAATCAGGATAACCTCTGTGAATAAGTGTCATATTATTCAAAATTTCTACAGAACACTCTCTTGAGTTGACACACATGCAACTCGCGGTCAAAGGTTTCAAAACCTTTAGACTGCTCTATGTACACCTCTTCCTCAATAATGCCATTAAGGAAGGCTATCTTCACATCCATCTGATGGATCTTCCAACCCATATGTGATTATAGTGCCAATATAGATCAGATTTGTGAGTACCTTGCAACAGGAGCAAAGATCTCATCATAGACAATCCTCTCTACTTGTGAAAAGCGTGGGCCACAAATCTAGCATTATGCTTCTCCACACTACCATCTACAACTTGATTTACCTTGTGAAGCCAACGGGAGTTCACCAATGATTTGTCCTCCAGTCTTAGGACCACATCCCAAAAACTGTTATGAACTATGGAGTCATACTCCTCCACCATGGCATCAACCCAAACTAGTTGCTGCATTGCTTCCTTAAAGGAAGATGGCTCTGTCACAACACATTCTCCCATAAGAGCCATTTATTAAGTGTACCTCTTAGGTGACTTCCTCTATCTGTGTTGAGAAGTGGGTGCTCTCACATTCTCCCGTGCATCATCCAAAAATCTATCAACCTCTTTGGTGCACTTTCTCCCCTCTCTGGAAGACTCTACTTGAGAGGATGTCTCCACTCCCAGATCCTCTGCATGTGGCTGATCCACATCAATCTGAGGCTTCTCAACCTTAGGAGCTAAAAGATCCTCATCCGCATGTAGCTTAAGCCCCCTCTCAGGGGAAACTCACATGGATTTTTCCTCATTGAATCTAACATCCTTGTGAACCACTCTCATCTTGATGGTCGATAAGTACACCCGATAATTGTGAGGTGTATTAGTGTAACCCACAAATATCCCCAACTCTGTTGTCGGCTCAAGCTTCTTTCATGCATCTTTGGTCACATGGCAATATACCAATGACCCAAAAATACTTAAGTGACCAACATCTGGCCTCTTACTAGAATAAGCCTCCTTTGATGTCTTCATCTCAAGTATCCAATGTGGGCTACGATTCTGAACATAAACCATTGTGTTGCATGTCTCAGCCCATAAGTGTAGTGGTAGGCCTTGATCATGCAACATCTCCATTGCTGCCCCTACTATGCTTTTGTTCTTCCTCCTTAGCCACCCCATTCTGCTGAGGGTTATGGGGTGTCATCAACTCCTGTTTAATCCCTTTCACTACACATAAGTTCTTAATATTGTTTGAGACATACTTACCACCTTTATCGCTTTGTAGAGCTTTAACCTTCTTGCCCAAACCTTTCTCCACCAATTCTTTAAGCTCACAAAACTTTGTGAAAGTTTGATCCTTTTTCTACATGAAAAATATCCAACATTTATGAGAAATGTCATCAACCAAGATAACATAATACCTGTGTTTTTCCGTGGAGGTTGTCAAGAATGGTCCACACACATCTGAATGGAATCACTTTATTATAGCCTCTATTTGATTGTCTCTATTGTGAAAGGAAGGCTTAGTGTATTTTACCAAAATACACCCCTTGCATGTATCGGCTTGCTCAAGCGTACCTTTGGGAAGAATAGTAGAGATCTGTTGCGATATCTTCAAAGACCCATGATGCAAGTGGCCCAATCACCTGTGCCACAACTCACCAACATCTCAACTTTGCACCCTTTTTGATTTTGTGCTCAAAGCAGCACACTCCTCTATCTCTAGCTTATAGATATTCTTCACTCGAATCCATATCTTCTTTACTTGACCCGTGGCTATGTGTCGAAGGAACACCTTTCCTTTCGAGAAGATGACATCATAGCCTCTATCCTCAAGCATGGAAACGTATACCAAGTGATTCTTTAGCTTGGGAACACACATAATATTCTTGAAAGTGAGCGAAGCCCCATGCTCCCTCTGAAAAGTAATCGTGCCCAATCCAGTAACATTATACTTCCCGTCGTCACCCATCTTGATATGCATCTCGAGATCTTTCTCCTCCAGGTCACTGAATAACTTTTTGTCATGAGTCATGTGGAATGAAGCTCCACTGTCTAAGTACCATATACTTCCCATCATTAATGACACCTTGATTGAAAAGAGGGAAAAGTCCAATTCGAATTGAGAGGCCAAAGCCTCACTTGCCGCTCCTCCTGAGGACTTCTTCTTGGACTTTTTGAGTGGACAATTTGTAGAAAAATGGCCCAACTCATAACAATGAAAGGATTTAACTTTCGTCATGTATTTCTTCTTACCTCCATGATAAGTATCTGATTTGGAATGGGAAGCTTTCCCTTTCCCCTTCTTTGCCTTAATCGCTAAGGCACAATTCTCTTCATCATCAATCTTTGAAGAAGAGCCATCCCTGGTGTTCCTCCTAATCTCCTCCTGCACAAATTTGACCATAGTCATTCCCAATTTGGCAGCTTCTCCTAACTATTGAAAGAGTCCTGATAACTATGCCAACTCTTTAGGAGTCCAAGAAGAGAAAGACTCACCATATCTTCTTCAACAACCATGATTTCAACACTTCCAAGTTCATCATGACATTGAGTGAACTTTGTCAAGTATTTTGAAATAGTCTCGCCTTTCTCCATTTTGATTTTTCGAAGTTTGTCCTTCAGTGCCAATTTTCTTTGTTCATTGTTGTTTTGATACAAATCCGTCAATTTTTTCCACATAACATGCGAATTTTCCTTGCCATGGAGACTCGAGACAAGGTGGTGTCGAACTCCTTGAAGGATTATCCACCTTGCCTTCGCCAGACACTTCTTCCATTCAGCCAAATTATATGCACCTGATGTTGCTGGCTTGGGGATTTCTTGATTAATGAATTCCTTCAAGACATTATCTTTTATCACAACCTCTATCCTTTCCCTCCAGGCTATAAAATTCGAGCTACCTTCCAAGGCATACTTGAGTCACAAACTATAGAAGGCCATCTTCTGATCCTGAAGTATACAATGCAAATTCTAATTTCACCTGTAACCCTAAACTCAAAAAACTCAAAATCTCCTCTAGTATATTATTCTAAGCTCCGATACCATGTAGAAAATCCTATCGATTCACAAGCTCATGCAATCTACGAAAGCAAGAGACAAGAAACTACTTCTAATATCAACCAAGGGAAGCCAATAGATCGATGAAAACAATAATCAACAAGAGGAAGATAATCAAATACACATAACACAATAAGTATCAAGGGAAAGCCACAACTTAAAAACCCACTATCTGTATTACATATGTCAGAAATCCAAGATGATAATACAATGCTTGTTATCTAAAGAACAATCCCAACACTTAGTGAAATCAATCTCCAACTCACAAGAAAACCCTTGTCCAACACTTATTCAATTCTCCTGCTCTCCAAGTCCCTATTTCCTTGCGTAATTCCTATGGCTGATCAATCCATATTAATGGGAGGCCAATGCATCCAAAACTCTACAATCCCTTCAATGTTCAGTTCTTGATTGCATGCATGGTCTATACAACTCAGTAAATCATACAATTAATAGTATACTGTCCCTACACTAAGGTCTCAATTGGATCTTTCTCAGAATCGACATTCATGAGTTTTTGATGAGGGAGTATTTAGTTAACTAGAATAGCACTAGTTAATGCATTAGTGCACCAACTGACTATTAACTCACTATTAGTTCCTCAAACAGTTTGGAACTAATTTAACCAGACTTAACTCACTAAAATGAGGTAACTAATTACAACTCATACTTAAGTCATCCTGGACCCCTATAAAATAGGGAGAACATATACATAACTTCAGAAAGACTTCCAACTCAAAATTTCTAAGCTAATTAAGTTAATTAAACTTAATTAACTGTTTACAAGTTGATATGAGAATAGAATTCGATTTTAATTCTTAGTTTAATTCAAGGAAAAATTAATATGGAATTTCTTGTTGCCATTTCTCAACACCTTTCAATATGGATACTCTGTTGTATGTGCTATGATCTTGGATGATGTCCTAGAATGAGGACACACAATTTCTAGACCGAAGTCCAAGGATATACCTGTTATTCCAGATGATTTCATATGTCCAATCTCACTTGATTTGATGAGAGAAATAGTCATTTTTTTTACTAGCCAAACATATGAGCTAGCACCCATTAGCAGATATATAAAGAAGGAGATTCTACTTGTCCGAAGAATGGGTAGAAGCTTTTTCCAAAAATATTATTGAAGAACATGCTCTCCATGGCCTTATTCAGTATTGTGATGCACATAATAACCCCTTTAAAAAACATTAAAACAACAAGAAATGTTCTTCAATGGAAAGAATCATGACTATCAACACTATTTTAGAAGTTGCAATGAGTGCAACATTCCTTATAGAAAAAATTGCTACAAATTTTGAAGAGAAAAAGAAGGGTGCTTATGAAATCAGACTACATGCTAAATACAACATGACCAATAGAGATTGCATGGCAGAGAAAGGAGCCATTCCTCTGGTTGTGTCACTGCTAACTTCACAGGATCCTCCTAAATTTATCTATTAATGAGAGGAACGAAGCGTAAATAATGCAATCTGGTGCATATAGACGATCATCAATGTTCTCAAAAATAGATGCAATGTTCTTCAACTTTTCCTCTATTGGTGAACATAAGAAATTAATTGGAGAGAGGCTTGATGTCATTCCATCCTTGATAAATATTCTCTGGGATAGAATTGTCAAAGGCAAGAGGGATGCAACTACCGCCTTATTTAATCTTTTAGTTTTTTATTGAAGTGCTTTAGAGAGAGTAGAAGTTGGTGCAGTTCCTTTGTTTATTAATGTTTTAAGAGATGACACACCAAGTTTTACAAACAATGCAGTTTCTACTCTTGCTATTCTTGAGAGACAACTATGATTGGGTTCTACTTCACTTAAATGCAAGGAGAAAACTACTATGGAGTAAAATGCACGGTGTATGGAGAATGTAGATAACCTCAAAGGCCTTCCTGGGACCTTCGACAGACTATAATATTATCTGCAACTGCACAAAGTTACATGCATGTTCATAGACAATAACTAACTATCAAAGCATTAGAAGTAGATTACCTCAAGTCTCCGTGTATATTTGTTTGGAGATCACAATGCAGCCAAGTGGAACTCCCTCAGAGCCGGCTCCAAATCAAGTCTTGCACATAGAAGAGACAAGCGTAATCAAAACATACAACTCTAATAACTAATACATGAATATATAAAAGAACATCTAATTGCATACAACTAAGCTACTCATGCTAATAGGAATTGAACAAACAACTAAATGAATGATAGTATCAACACCATGAGTAGATAGTACAACTGCAGTTCTATATTAATGTTGGAAGACTGATTACAACCATCTGTTGTATCAACCTTCCTTTACCCCTCCAGCTTCTCTCTCTCTCTCCCTTCTTGCTCACTTATTATGATATGAGTCAATGCTCAACAGTCAAGTATGCTATCCTTTCAAATGCTTTGACCCCTTTCACAATAGCCCTCACTTTGCTTATATAGCAATTGAGTTAGGGTTTCCAAGCTCCTCCTTGAGTTCACTAGGGCAAAAGAAATGAACTTGCCATGATTTTCATCTCTTTCCCATTTGCCTCCTTTTTTCAGATTAGAAATCCTCCAAATATCTCAAATTTGGATGTTTCCTTGCTTTTCTTGAGTAATTTTAGGAACACATATCTAGATATTTATGAGTCAATTTGTTCCTTTGACCCTTGGAACTTCACTAAGTTTCACTAACGTTGTTCCCATACTAGAAACATGCTTTAGTAGGGTCATTAATGCAGCTCCAGGCTTGGTAACAAGCTTTATAAAGCAGGTTGTTAGTGCACAACCAACGTTAGTGTGGAATCAAGGCCTGTGATTGAGGTCTTTGTTTCAGCTATCATGTCTTTCCCCTCTAAGTTGATGAGGAGGTCAATTTGTTGTATAATAGATGCCCCCTAAAGTATGAGATTAGAGGCTGTGACAATGGCCAAAATACTTTACTAAAACTGTAGTTTTCCTTTCAAAAAGAGAGAGAGGATCGAAGCTTTGGGCGGTACTGGAAACCTGATACAACACACATATATATAAACTGCAAAAATTATGTCCTGAGTTGGGTATTCCCATGCTCAGTAGCTATGTTAGAGTGATTTTCTCCAAAGAGATATGAAAAATGCTAGCTGCCGATAAGCACAATGCGGATCCGGTGTCATAATAGAATCATCATGATAAGTTGTCTCCCAAAAACAATATCCGCAGCTTGGGAGAGGAAACAAGGCTGAATGATGCAAGCCTATACCCAAGGTCTTGATTTCTGCTTCACTAAACAACATAGATCGATACATGTGAATATATGCATTGACATTGAACATGCACGAAATCATCTGATTACTTCAATAATGGAGACCGTTAACAGACGCGAGGAAGGCCACCGATAATGGTGATGATCTCCAAGATGCACACTACAATCTAATGAGTGTGAAAGTTGTCTTTGTCGTTGAACACCCATTAGAATCGATTAACCAGGAGTCAATAATGAGAACTCTTGATCAAACACAAGGCAACCTACCACTAATGTTTGCAAGTACCAAGGCACTGAATGTGTTTCTGGGTTGTCTTCCTAGATAGACTGTTGAAGTCGATAGGAATAAACTTGTCTAAAGGTAGGCAATAATGTGTCCTACATCAATCGACATGAAACGGGACAAGAATGATTTTGTTTTTTTGATGAATCTTTTGAGCATTTGGGTCTAAACAATAGAGGGCATGATGGAAGGATATGCTTGATGGGTTGATGGAGGAAACAAAAGGTCAACCCTTGAACAATAAAAGTCACGACAACGGTTTTAACCATGCAGCACTAGACTCCTGAACACTATAAAGTGTTAGGATACAGAGATGCAATTACATCAGGGTATTTAGGCTAAACTCATAGGATGGTAGGATTCATATTGAGAGGCCATCACAAGGAAGGTTCATTTGAGGGAGTGCCATGTTCAAGGGAACGACTACTGCCAAACCACGCTTTCTAATATTGAACGTAGTTGTACTGTCAAATTTCTCCGTCTAATTAGTTTAATGAGTCCAGACGGGTAAACTCATCGATCTTTTCATATATAAAGAGTCTAAAAAGGACCGCAAAAAGAGTGACTCTCTGCCTTATCTGATTAGTTTAATAAGTCCAGATAGGCAAACTCGTTGATTTTTTCATGTTTTAAGAGTTTGAAAAGTATTGTAAAAAGAGCGACTCTATATCTTGTCTGTGTAATTTAACGAGTCCAGACTAGACAACTTGGTGGTCTTTTCAGATTTAGAGAGTCTGAAAAGATCTAAAGAGCAACTCCATGGTGGTCCCTTTGTCATAGTTGTTAGCTGGGTGTGACAAAAGGTTAATAGTATACCTGAATCGGTTACTTTTCCATAAGTTAATCTATTGAATCTAGATAAAGAGAAACTTATGTTCAATAGATGTCGACCTCATTTTGTTATGAGTACGAGGAGGCGGACTACACTCGTTTTTCGTCGTGAATTTTTAATGAGTCGCATGATGACAAACTCAATATCTTCATCAAATTTTAACGAGTCAAATGAAGGAAAATCAAGGTATTTTTTCAGTTTAGTGAGCGAGGAAAAGAGGTAAAAGAATTGCTCATTCCTCCTTCAATGTTTTAACAAGCCCGAAGGAGAGAAAAACTTAGGGATTTTTCGATCTAAGAGCGAGAAATGGTCCCAAAAAAGAAAGTGCTCTGGTTGTTGCTGTATATTTTTACCGAGCCTGGTGACAAAAACTCGGTATTTTTTCATTTTAACGAGTGATAAAACTACCTAAAAGAATGCTCGGGTCATATTTATAAATGTTTAACGAGCCTAAAGACAAAACTTGGGATTTTTTCAGTTTAATGAGCGAGAAAAAGCACCTAAAAAGAATTGCTCAATTGGTCTTTTTCAATTTAATGAGCTAGAAAAAGATTGAAAAAGAGTTGCTTAGACCATCGTTGTATATGTTTAACGAGCCCAATGATGAAAGGCTCAGAGATGTTTCTATTTTTTAAAGAGTAATAAAATATCCCAAAAAGTGCTATTTTTGAGAATTGCATGTCGCTGTTACTGCTTTTCATTCTTGAAGGTACTTTCATCAAAAAGCAGTAAAAAGTAAAAGAAAAGGCAGCAACTCCTAGCATATGGGTTCATGCATGATAAAAAATCATGGAGAATGGACTACTTCCTCTTTAATGATTTCAAAAAATAATGTCTCCAAAAATAAATATAAGGAAATGTTTTGAGCTTTTACATTCACCATTTTCACTATTTGAGTTTTGTGGAAGTATTTTGGAGCTAAAGAGGAGCAGATTTTCCGCGGGCCATTGCAGGAGATCCAGGCGATCATTTGACGTGACGTCAGTCCCAGGTAAAGGATAAAACCTTTCTTTATGCATTGATTAACTCTTCTTGACAGTTTTAGGGGTGGAATTTTGCAGATCTGAGGTGCCCTAAAGCCTTGTTTGTGCACTAACGCCCTCCAGATGGCCTGTAGGGAGTGTTAAATGCTCTATACGAGCCACTGGAGAGTGTTCATCCTCCCTATGGAGCACTGGGGGTAGCATTAAAGCTGAAGGGTGCAGTTAAAACCCTCATGCATGGATTCCTGAAGTGTTTTTGCCCCATTTTGACTATTTTTAGGGTTATTTTGTGCAGGTTTCAAGCCATAATGACTCACCTATGGAGAGAACGAGCCAATGATAGCCAGGAATTGATGATGCGAAATGATCCAGCATGCATACTTGCATTGTGCCGCTGCGGTTTACTGAAGCATGCAAAGCTGGAGCTGATGAAAGGGAAGGATGATTTATTGAGATGGATTATCCAACGTTGGGATGAACACGAGCAAGTGTTCAGGATTGGAGATTAGGAGCTGGCTATTGACCATGATGACATATATTTTCTGACTGGTTTGTCATGCTGTGGGGCATAGGAAAACCTCGCCGGTGGTAGGCTAGATCCACAATCTACCTCAGAGCTGGTGCAATCCTACTGCATCCCTGAGAGTGGACTAGTCAACAACAGAGTCCCGATAGAGAGGACAAGGTCCAGGTCTATGAGGGAAATTTTATGGTTGATTGTACAGTTGGCAGGGTCAAAGAGTCCCCATGTTGCGACAAAGGCCCAACTATTGCTTGCAGTTGACTGTGTCTAGCCACAGATGTTCCACTAGTGTGAAGTAGTGCTTCGCCAGTTGAAGGCAGAATAAACAACATGCAAGATTCATACCCAACATAGTTTTGGGTATGGTACCATCGTAGTTTCATTCTTCCTTGAGAGGGTTCCTATTATGTGCCCAAGGATGAGCTTAGGTCCCCTTGATCCAAGGGAGCCAAGGCAGGGTCGCTGGTCATCACTTGATCCTCGCATAGGAGGAGGACCGATCCGACATTTCTTCGATGAAGATTTCTTCCAGTGGCTTCATGGCAAAATTGTGATAATTGATGACTATGCTTATGAGGGCATGGACTTTACCGGTGACCCGGACTTGATGCTACCGCCCGGGACCAATTGGGGTCCTCAAGGTGAGAATGATTTTTGACAGTACTTTTAAGTATTTTTGGACTTTTGAATGTTTATGTAATGTTTTTTATAGGTGAAATAAGAACTGACATGAAGTTTTATGCTTAACACATATGTGGCACCATTACGACCCGCAGGAAAACCTTGCCATATGCGACGAGGAGGCCAACTACCTGCTGGAGGGGGTGATGCCGACAATCTCCATGAGGTTCTGAGGAACTTGGAGGGTTTGACCATGGGTGTCCTCCCCTTCTGATGAGGGAGATTCCTGCCCATATGCAGTGGCACACAGTTGGTGTACCTGAGCGATTTCTTGTTCCTCTTTGGAGAGTAGCTAGAGCGGTTTTAGCATTTTTGGAGAAACATGCTCTTTTTAGCAGGTGTTTTGGCATAGCCAATGAGTGCTTGTAGCTGGGCTTTTATAGCCATTTTGTACCTAAATCATCCAAGTTTTAGAATATTTTGATGTAAAATATTGGATTTTTATCTATATATCCATACATATATTTTGGTATTTTGATGGTGTAAATGTGTTTTGAATGTTTTTGTAAAAGAAATTTTAACTCAGTAAATTTTTACTATTCATGCATGCTTCTATAAAGAATGAGATAGGTGCCAATCTAATACATAGTTATCTAATGAATCAACAACCGCATTAAATTCTCGAGGAACGTGTTCATATGTGATTATATCAAATTGACGTTCCAGGAGTCGCACCCTTAGATAATGACGTAACAAGGTTAGATTATGAATGTGATAGCGATTTGTCAATCACATAACGACTAGCTAGGGGTCTAACTAGACCACCAGATTGGAGATGTCCCTTGATGACACTTCCATGAGAAGTGAAAATATGGACATGTACTCTGTAATATTGTTGGTGGCGGTTCCAATAAAGACTCCCTCGGAACAAAATAGTTCCGACTCAGGTGTGTAGATGACCCAAGTAGCTGATGCAATGTGTCGTGTGTGATGACTGGCACCATCCACGTATCCTACGTATGTTAAGGGTGAGTAAGACATCTGCATTGCAAGAAGAATGTATGAGACAAGTAATCCACTAATTAACAAAACAATCAAATCACATGAAAAAAGGAAAGCAAAACTTATGAATACATAAAATTACAAAGCACATGCCCAGTGCAATACTAGGCATAATACTCTTTCAGATAGAGCCCATATCTACGCTGCTTGAGCGGGACTCCTTCCTAGTCCTGTAGTTCATATGCCCCCATGGGGAGGACTTTCTTTATGACATAGGGACCTATCCATATGGGTTGAAGCGTGCATGCCTCCAAGAGGTCATCTTTTGGATGATAGAGCAACACTAGGTCGCCCTCTTGGTAAGAATGAAGCTTAATCTCTTTCACAAATTGGGATTGTACCCAACGATTGTGAGCCTCGAGTGCAAATTTGGCATCTTGACGGGTTTTATCCAACTGTTTAAGGTATAATAAGTGTTCTTCTTCAGCAGTAGTGCTAGGCAGGGGTTCAATGACTATTTCTAGGGAAGGGATCTAACACTTAATGGGTTTTTCATCATCATAAAACTGGATCTCATGCTCGACAATAAACAGATTAATGTTGGGCATTTCCTCGTGAGACCCATTGAATACATTGTGGGATTCCTTAAATAGGTAGGTGGAGCTCGCAATTTCCTCAGGATTGCAATCGAATCCAATCTGGATGTTTTCCATGATGCTTGTCTTGACAAAAATATCAATGGGAAATGATTTGGAAGTGTCACCCATGTTTCCTTTCGCAACCAAAGTTTGGATGGTCGTATAGGGTGAGGAAACGATTTCTAGTATGTTAGGGGACAGGATTTGAAGAGGCATTGTGTCAGAATCAGATATTGAAACATAATGGTGCCAATCCTTCCAATGTTGCTCTCCAAAACTCATGATTTCTTGAATAGCTTCATCTGTAGATAGGAGTTGATCGAGTGGATCTAAAGGAGGAGCGTTTATGGGAGGGGCAGTGGTACCGTTGGTAGTAACCAACGTGACCAGAGATGCGAATGTAGATTGAATGGCTTGGTAGGCCAATTCAGCTGGTGACAGTGGCATTTGTTCTCTGAATGTGTCAAGGTCTGAAGGAGCCGATAGGATCCATGGATCAGTTAGTTCATGAGGAATAGATGAAATCATGTTGATCATCTGTGAAACCTTCGGCAGTTGAAGAGGAAAACAACCCATGAGGGACGAAGCCTTCAGTAGACTGATACCTAAACTGACATAAGAGTCAGTTCCACCTCCTACTAGGGGTATGGAGCTACTTAGTAATGGTGAATAATCAAGGGTGGAGAAAGACAACTGATCTATTGTAACTACCTTTCCATCCAATGGAAATAGGATGATGCGAAAGACAATAGATATGATAGCTGTCATGGAATATGTCCAACTACGACCTAGCAAGAGATTATAGTCGAGTTTTTTGTCTATAACTTCTATGTCCACCATAAGCATTTTCCCATACAAAGTGATGGGGTAGCTAGCCAAATACCCTTTTGGGATGAAAGTGTGGCCGTCGAAAGCTTTCAAGGAGTTCGACAGCGGGATTAGGGTTGGAGAACCCAAGGCAAGCCAACATGAAGCTGACATGACACAGGTAGAAGCACCTTTGTCGACGACAGTTCTGTGTATACCTTTACCTTTCGAAGTTATATGCACCTGAAATGCAAGCTGGTGAGAAAGGGGAGGTTTACACTTGTCCATGTCAAAAATAGCAAGCATGGAATCCTTTGGGTTGATACCACCAATAGCCGAAAGCAAAGCTTTCCATTATGTTGGGCATGTTTGTAATACTTCAAGCGTTGACATAGTCGATGACCCTTGCACCAAATCTTCTACAATGTTGTAGCTTTAGGCGGCACGTGCAGATGTATTGTGCATTGTGCATCGAAGTGCCCCTTTTGGGGGTCAAATTACAAGGTCCGCAACCAGCCTTTCGATATGAAAATCATTGGGTGGTGGTGGGTTTAGACTTGAGGAAGGTTCCACTGCATGAGCGACATGAAATCCATAAGATTTGGCTCTTGTGGTGAGTTCTACCATTTCAAATGTGTAAATGGTAGAAGATCCTTCACTAGCTAAAGGATGATGAGAACCATCGTTGCCCCCTTGTGGGGGTTGCGGTTGGTTTGAAATAATATTTTGCTGCTGCTGAGCAGGAAAAGAATTTCTAAGGATAGCGGGGGTCTTACCAGTGTCCCTTTTGGCAAGATATTCTGTGCATTCCTAAAGATGTGGACAATGCTAGGTCATGTGGTCTTCAACACAAAGTTTGCATGGATATCTGGTGGGTTTATCCTTTTCCTCGTCAGTAGGTGCAACAGACTTTTGTTTTGGGTTTCGCTATTTTGTTGACTGCTCCTCAGAAGGAGCGGTCTTTTTCTTATTCTTCTTCTTCTTGCCATCGGATTTTGCGTAGACTGCACAGAGTTTATCGCGGTTGCAGGAAGAGTAGTCGATTTGGTAGAGGGGTCCACTGACATCTCGGCAATGTGACTGCTGAGTTGTTTTACAACGGCCTCAGAGGTTGCACCAACAATCCCATCGGTGTGCACTCCGAGGTGCTGAGTAGTAGAAACATTGGGTTTGCTAGGGGCATTGGGGATTATGTCATAAAGAGTGCTAGACTGTGAATATATTAGATCTAAGTGTTGGGCATGATGTATGGATTGGTCTTCTGTGGCCGCACCACCCAGAGCAACATCTCTAGCAATTTGTGGGAGTAAGGACTTGCAGAACCAATCCGTTAAGAGAAAGTTTGGGAGGGGAGCTTTGACTAACCTCTGCCTATGTCTCCATTCATGTATATGATCGAAGATGTGGGTGGCTGTATCCTAACGAAATGAAGTGAGGAGCTCTGTCCCAGTCTCATAGCGGATGGGTAGCTGGAAGTGCTTTAGGAATTCCATCGCTAAAGCGTCAAAGGTGTTTACTGATGCAAGTGGTAACTCAATATACCATTTTGTTGCATTGCTAGTGAGGGTGCAGGGAAAAAGACGTAACCGGACACTATCATCCACCATAGATTTTGAAACACATCAAAGATGTTAGGTGGTGATATGGGTGCCTAGATCCTCCCCTTGTTTTCCATCGAACTTTGGGATGTCCGTTGGTATCTTATACGGGATCGGTAGCCATTGTAAGTTGTGATAGATAGGGTCGTTCATCAGCTTGTATAAGTCGGGTATATCCAACATTGCCAAGAAAGGCAAAGAGTTTGGTGTCCTCGACTCAAACCATGGTGATGACGGATGACTTGAGGAGCTTTGTGCTCCTCCCATCATTTGGCTCCCAATATTATACATGGGTTGCATGGTGTAGTAGTTTCTTTGAGGTATAGTGTTGTAGATTGGATTTCCATGAGGATTTTGATATTGGGGTATAGAATTGTCCCCAGGATAAGCGGTGCCCCCTTGACTCATTTGAATGTGTGAGTAGGGTGCCCCCATGGATTGGTTGGGAACCCCTTGAGGATTCTCGCCCAACATAGAACTAACCATTTGTCCTTGATTAACAGAGGGAATGCTCATGTCAATTAGCGACTGACCATGCATGCTTGAGAATGGAGGGGGAATTGTTATGTTCCCTACCAGCATGTGCATATTGGGAACCACCCAGGTATATGGATTTGGGGGTTTGAATTGTACAACGGCGGCCGACCATATTGTTGGTAGACAGGAACCGCACCCATAGTGCCACATTGAGCATTATAGGGAGCACTGTATGTGACACTTATCGAAGGTATGCAGTTTGACACTAAAGGGGTGGAACCTGGCATCAGCTGGGTTCCACTCGTAGATGGTGTCATGTGAGTGGTTGTACCTATGACAAATGGGATAGCAGGTTTCGCCATCAACGGTGTTGTGATGACTGTCGACTGGGGAAGTAGTGGAGGACCAAAAGCATCCACAAAGTTCCACAACCCATTAGTCATCGACGGGATAGATGGAAATGTTCCAACTACCGAAGCAGGAAGTACAGGTACCATGGGAGCCAAGACAAGTTCCAACGGATTTGTGAGTGGAGGGTTAAAGGGAGGAAGGAATCCTTCGGTAAAGATATCCTCTGGAAAACTTGAATCGTTGGTTGTCCAAACAGATCCTGTGTGAGATCTAGGAGATAAATCCCTGAAGATGGGGAATCCAGTTCAGTGGAACTCGGCGGATCTTCCACAATGAGTGGAGGAAGGCCTAGTAATCATCTAGAGTGACAATGAGGGCCTGATGTAGCCACGGTGACCTTTAATTTTTATCAATAAATTTTATCATGATATTCATTAAAGTATCAAATGATAGCACTCAGGTACGTAAAAAATATAAAAAATACACTAAATTGATCAATTAGCAAATAGAGGGAAATGACCCTGTCTGATAAACACCGATCACTAGAGATGAAACCCAATATCTCAATGAATAACAGAGAAGGTTGGCTAGATGTACAGTTACGGTTACTCTAGAGCTTCGCCTGAACCTCAGATTAAGGGGCCAAGTACTCTCGTGAAGATGAGCACCCTCCCAAAAACTGAAGACAGAGTAGGTACGTCTGTGTTAGGTACCAGGACAGCTCATCCTAATCACCTTGTGTAAGTCGCTATAATTTTGGCCACTAAAGATACCTCAGATCATAGACACCAATGGTAGGGACATAGTCGTAGATAGCAAGCTGTGTGGACAGGATACCTGAGTCCCCAACTCAGCTCCGAAATCCTCGAAGGGATCCCTAATACATAGAATACTCAAAGGATTTGTAAGAGAAGGTGGGCTACCTTCACTTACAGTCCGATGTTGTCTCGTATTTTGCTCTGCTTTCACTAGAGTGGTCCTGGTAGTATGAGTGAAAAAGGAAATTTTCTCTCTTTTCATGACACTAGTTTGGTGTTCGATCTTGGGCAGTTTTGCTCGCTCTGCTTATCCCAAGATCATATCCTAGCTAATGTTTGTTTTCTCAATAAAGAGTTACTTACTGATTTTAGGTAAATTTTATGTGTACTTGATTACTTTCTTCATTAGGGGAGTTGACATATGAAATGTGATGAGACTCTGAAACAATAAATCATGCAAAAAACAATGCTTTTAAATTTTTTTCAATTCGATGAAAACAAGCTGTGTTCTACAAGTGAGAGTTTTTCACATATTCATATTATTTCCATGAATTTTAGTCATTTAACACATGCATAACCAAAGAACTTCTTTCCAATGTTTCTTAACAACTACTTGAAACCAAAATAGAGCAGTTTTTAACCAACCAAATAGAAGGATGAATAAAAATTGTGAGTCTTTGTTTTGAAAAAATTCTTTTAAGAAAGAAAAACAAAAATGATTTCCTAAAAAAAATAAAATTTAGGACACCTATTTTGCTAGCAAAATGTAGTTACGGATCTTCATTCAGTCCATAAGAAGGCTTCCTATCCCTTTTGGCTTTCAGACACTACTAAAAATCAAGGTATTGGAAGACTAACACTCTGTAATATTGGCTATAGAGAGTTAGTAGGCCCACTAACGCTCCCTATGAACAAGCACATTGCTTTATAAAGCTCTGTGTAGCTTGCTAACTTGCGTTAGTGTAGGAAATCAGTCAAACCAAGGGCTTTAAAGATTAGATTCAGAGGTGAATCCTTGTAGGAAAGATTCAACAAGATCTTTGGTGGGTCAGAAATGGATTGCAAAAGTATAGGGAGCTCTTAGAAGGAGGTGAAAACAGAGAAGAGTTTGGGTAAACCGGGAACTAGATGTATAGTCCCCAACAGAGTTGCCAATTCTGCTATGGGGTAAAATGCATGGTGTATGGAGAATGTAGATACCCTCAAAGGCCTTCCCAGGACCTTCGACAAACTGTAAGATTATTTGCAACTGCACAAAGTTACATGCATGTTCATAGGCAATAACTAACTATCAAAGCATTAGAAGTAGATTACCTCAAGTCTCCGTGTAGATTTGTTTGGAGATCACAATGCAGCCAAGTGGAACTCCATCACATTCGTCTCCAAATCAAGTCCTGCACATAGAAGATACAAGCGTAATCACAACATACAACTCTAATAACTAATACATGAACATATAAAAGAACATCTAATTTCATACAACTAAGCTACTCATGCTAATAGGCATTGAACAAACAACTAAATGAACGATAGTATCAACACCACAAGTAGACAGTACAATTGTAGTTCTATATTAATGTTGGAGGAGTGATTACAACCATCTATTGTATCAGCCTTCTTTTACCCCTCCAGATTCTCTCTCTCCCCCTTCTTTCTCACTTCTTATGATATGAGTCAATGCTCAACAATCAAGTATGTTATCCTTTCAAATGCTCTGACCCCTTTCACAATAGCCCTCATTTTTCTTATATAGCAATTGAGTTAGGGTTGCCAAGATCCTCCTTGAGTTCACTAGGGAAAAAGAAATGAACTTGCCATGCTTTTCAGCTCTTTCCCATTTGCCTTCTTTTTTCAGATTAGAAATCCTCCAAATATCTTGAATTTGGATGTTTCCTTGCTTTTCTTGAGTAATTTTAGGAACAAATATCTAGATATTTGTGAGTCAATTCATTCCTTTGACCCTTGGAACTTCACCAAGTTTCACTAACGCTGTTCCCATACTAGCAACATGCTTTAGTAGGGTCACTAACACACCTCCAGGCTTGGTAACAAGCTTTATAAAGCAGGTTGTTAGTGCACAAGCAGCGTTAGTGTGGAATCAAGGCCTGTGATTGTGGTCTTTGTTTTAGCTATCATGTCTTTCCCCTCTGAGTTGATGAAGAGGTCAATTTGTTGTATAACAAATACTGTGGCCAATTTTCCATCATTGTGTTGCAATGGAAGTGACAAAAATTGCAAATAACTTATTGAGATCACCATTATTATTGCCTCATTTGTATAATCTTCTTACATCTAGTACCCCTAGAAAAAAAGCTAGATTTCTTCTCAAAATCCTTCACAGTGGGTAAACTTCAAGAACTCCAAAAGCAATGTTCTCATACGATACTGAAAATTTAGTCAATACAGTGTGCTAACAATTGGATATTTTGGTACACTTTTGCATTCTTTTTGTCGATTTTTAAGAAGAATTATTTTTATTCTATGTTAAGAACCTGCGAACAATTCGTGATGGTGCTTGCCTTTTATTGGCATAGTATATTCTTTCACTTTGGTAAACACGAAAGAAAATAAATTTAAGCATTCTCTTGTACAGGGTAATATCTTGTCCTTTTTAATTTGTAAACAAAAGTGACAAAACTCAAACTCTAGCCATCTACAAAGCCTTCGATAAGTTCAAGTGGAGGCCATGTATATCAAAACTAGTTGAAATGGGAAAAAAATGTAGGTATGAAACAGTTTGAACATACCCCTGACCAGTACGAGGATATGGATTAGATCTTAGAATAACAAAACCATGTGAATGAATTCAATTTGTGTGTATGGATTGCAAGAACCCTTAACCCCTCGTTGTAAAATTCTCTACTAGGAAGCTTAATCTACTAATTCCCTAAAGCCTTAAACCTTGGATTTCCTTAGAGTAAAGAAACAAACAATTATTTGGAAAACAAGTTCATGAAGGGGGCAGAGGGAAACTTTTTCCTTGAAGTGTAACTGGGTGAGACAGAGGATGAACTGAACAAACTCAACCTCACATGGCAGTAGACTATGTTGCAGAGCATTTGGAAGCCACACCAACCTGGGGGATACAACTTTCTCCTTACCTACATAACCACATGAAAGAAATAGGTTTTAATGTCTCAACACTTTAAGTTTCATTCTGTTAATGAAACCAGTAATGAGTTATGAGGCCAGGTAATCTTATCCAGGTTCCTTCAAAATATTCTCAATGGAAATATTGTCTCATATTAAATCTATATGTAAAAAATTATTCATACATTTGATTTTTGTGGATGAATGTTTCTTTCTATAACTGCTCACTTCTCTTTCTGGTGGCTAAAACACTAATGAATTGAAGCCACTTGGTAATTTGGGGTAATAAGACATGATCATGAGAAGGAGCATGTGGATGAATCTCTGATATATAAACTATACCATCACTCGACACTGAGGCATGGGTCATAGATATGGCATACGAGGGACATACATACGGTCGAGGGATGTATATGCACATTTCTTACATATTGGTTGAGTACACCACTCCCTTTATTTTATAGAAAAGAAATACTTGAAAAATTTCTTAGGCTTCACGTGCGAGGAAGAGATTACTTAGTGGGCTTGTATGGCTTTGTTGGCTTTAAGGGAGAATCTAGCACCCTATAAAGAGAAGGCGAGGTTCATTAAGTTTAAGTTCCCATCCCCATACGCCACATTCGTAGAGGATAATTTACCAATCCGGGTTCCTTCCAAATATTATCAATGGAAATACTATCTCATATTAAATCTAATAATATGTAAAACATTCTTTATACATTTTATTTTTGTGGATTAATGTTCACAAACTCGGTTCTCTTGAATGATTATTATAATTTTTTAACAAAATGTGTTTTTGCTCCCTATTTTCTGCCATATAAACCTCATAAATTTGCAAATGTCCATAAAGTATTCGGAGCCAGCAACATGATGAAGATTTTGAATGAATTGCATCCACACCAACGTGAAGATGTGATTAACTCAATGTATGAAGCAAATGCTCGACTGCAGGATCCAATCTTTTTTTTTTCAAGTAGAAAAAAAACACTTTCAATCTAAACTAAAAATGAGTTATTTCCATGTAAACTGTAGGATCTAGTCAACAGATGCATGGGAATTATTTTACTCCTTAGCATATGAGGAAAATGCTCGACTGTAGATCTAGTTTATGGATGCGTCGGAGTTATTTTCCTCCTTAGCGTATGAGGCAAATGCTTGACTGTAGATCTAGTCTACTTAGCATATGAGGAAAATGCTCGACTACAGATCTAGTCTACTTAGCATATGAGGCAAATGCTCGACTACTAATCCAGTCTACAAATGTGTGGGAGTTATTTTCATTTTACAACACTAGCTTAAACAATTATAGGCTGATTTAAGCAATGCTCGCTCAAAGCTCTCTAAATACATAAATGCGGAGATCATTGACCCTTTACTTGCAGGCCCTACTTCAAACTAGGCATCGGTATGGGATTACTTGGAACTTCACGAGAGCACATTTTCAAGGACACAATGATGGTCGCAGATTACACGCTAAATAGTTGTCTTAAGTGTGTTTTGAGATTAGCACACACAACCCAAATGCTTGCATTCATAAAGAGTATACACCGTATAGAAAATCGAATTAATTAGGAAAAAGGCACTGGACATCAAGTCCATCTATGCAGACAAAAGTAGAAGCATAGCTTACCTTACATGTGGTGAATTCACACTTATGATATTTGGGATTTTTTGCAAAAAGGCTAGCATGCAACATATGTGTGTAAGCAACAATGGCCCCATACTTTCTACATAGAATTCTGAATGGAAGTTCCAATTGATCAACCATGGGTCCTACTATCAATTTGGGCTCCCCCAGCTTCCTCCAATGCCTCTATGCCCTTTCTATCAGAGACCCATCTTCCATAATTTCATCGCTTGAATCAGATAAAGAGTGTCCAGAGTCCACATGAGGTGAGAGGACTGAACAATCTATGGCTTCAAAGGTATCTTCAGCTGCATCCTCTGAAGAACCATGTGGTGATTCAGAAAGAGTACAATCACTGATTTTGGAACATCGGAAGTTGACTGCGTCCTCTTCGGCCTCTATTGTCATTGTACCAGCAAAAGAAGAGAAGTGAAATTGTCTTAATATCCAAGAAAGAAAAGGAAATGACAGACCACTAGAATATCGTTTGTCTATGCTTGAAAGCTATGAGAGGTGTGTGAGAGAATCCTTGTATTCATTGAGGCCCATCTAGTTAGTTGGCCTCTCTTCTCATTGGCGGCACGCTAAACATCAAAAGAGCTATAAAAAAAAAAAAAAAAAAAAAAAAAAAAGAAAAAAAAAAAAAAAAAAGAAGGTTTTTAAACCTCTCCTCCAAAACTTAAATAATTCGTTAAGTCTCTGTAATTCCATCCAAATCTTGTTAACTTTTTATGGAAACACATTGTGTTTTTTTAAATTTATTTTGGGCTTAGGTTTAGGTTAATGTTTGCTTGGGGTTATTTATTTTTTCATTTTTTCTTTTAAGAATATTTTATTTCAATAATTAATTCATTTTTATATTAAAATTTTAAAAATATTTCATTAATTAGAAACCTTTTTAGTGTATGTTTTTAAATTAAAAGTATTTTTAGTATTTATCAAGAAAATTAAAATTGTCCTTGGATGGAGTATATTGCCAATATTGTTTAATGTTCATGTATTTGAAGGATATTTCCAATTGTGTTTAGTGTTCAAGTTAATGTATAGAATGACGAATGATTAACCTCCTAGGAGCACAAGAGGCTATGATTATGTGACATCAATGATAAGCAATGTTATTATAATATGCCAAAAGAGATCAATTAATATGCAAACAAATCAAAAGGTTAGGCATCCTTACTCACCTACAATGTCATGATCCTCCCATAAAATATGACAAAGGTATTCACATCTCTATACATACATATAAGAACAGGAAATGAGAAAAATGATGGAAAATATAAATATAACTAGAATATAAAGGATGTCTTAGGTATTTGGTAAAAGGATATCAATCTCACTTCTCACATATATAATTGAAGCATTCCTTTGAGGTGATAATTTAAGGATAGGATCAAACAAAGTGTGAATAAAATATGATTCTCAACACTTAGATACATATGTGAGTGCAACATGCTACAATAGGCTTGAATATAATTATTTCATTGCTTACAGGCTTAGGAAATAGAATGCAACTCATTGTTATAGGTTGGGCATCTATGAAAACCGTCATAGAGTGTCTTCCTATGATATACCATCAAATGTTTGTGTCATGTGGGAACTACATCAACGGAATGAACGATTAGCTCATATTAGGCTCCCTATTTTACAGCCATTCATCGAAAAAAACTACTTCCCCCATGGGATAGAAGTGAAAAATGATAGTTGCAAAGGTAGGAATAATGGCGTCAGAGGTAATATTGTTTCCATAAATAAGAGAACCAAAAATAGGCTCATGAACACCATCAATATCTATTGGAGGTTCAATAGGATATGGATCATCAATATGTTGAATCATCCAGTGTAAATATGGTTTTCAGTGCTAGTGATCTAGTCACGTAAAAAACCTTATTAATTTGCGCTTTGGGATACCCCCAGATTCAATAAGTAATCCAAAATGAGAGGGTTTGTTGCTAAGGTCATTAGTTCCATATCAATAACATTGTGTTTAGCTCGTACATTTTAATAAATCTATAGTGATTTGCATCCTTATATTGTAGCACCCAAGAAATCTATTTTCCATCATGTATGAGAATTCAAGTAAAGCGAGATAAAGAGTAATCTTTAAATTTTCCACACAACTAAGGTATTAATCTTGAAAACTAAGGTATTACTCTTGAAATGATAGTTTATTATCAACTTTACCAGTTCACTTTTAGGAGTCAACAATGGTCATCACAATTAATGCAGGGAAGAAATTATAGATAAATTTATATATTTATTTTAAAATTTTCTTAATTATTAAAGAGTAAAGAAGGTATAAATATATTTATAGGTGTTTTTGTTGTTTTTTTAATTTTTGAAATGTTAAATTAGGTGTGAATCTAATATTGAGGAACATTGTTTGTTTTACTATTGCCCATAATGTATTCTTCTCTTTGCAGGTATTCTTCATAATGTATTTGACTCAGTTGTAAGTCTTTGAATTTAATTCCTTGTGAATGTGATCAAAGGATATAACCTTGAAGGTTCTAATCAGCTCCATAAATCTAATAATCTATTGGTCCAATAAATAAATGTTCAAGGAAGTATAACCTTTCAGCCAACTTATAACAACCTTTGAATTCCTTATCACTTGTAAGTTTAGATTGTTGAAGTGACATAATTAAAATGACTAACATAAATGACTAATTTGTATTATTTTAGCACTTTTTAAGTAGTCGTATTTTTGTTCCTAAACTAAATTAGTCATTCACGTTAGTCATTTTTAGTTGCATTAATTATTTTCTAGTCATATATTTTAAACCGAGACTGAATTAGTCATTTATGTTAGTCATTTTTAGTTGGGTCACTTCAGATTGCTCATTTTTGGTAGTATTTCACTTGGAAAATTTGTGGTGACTATCTTTTTTAGTCACATGGTCACTAATTTCACATTTTTTACTAGTGGAATGAGGGAAATGTCCAATTCAAATTGAGAGGCCAAAGCTTCGCCTACCACTCCTCTTGTGGACTTCTTGGACTTCTTGAGTGGACAATTTGTAGCAAAATGACCCAGCTTATGACGATGAAAGCACTTAACTTTCATCACGTCTTTCTTCTTAACTCCATGATAATAATCCAATTTGGAATGGTAAGCTTTCCATTTCCCCTTCTCCACCTTAATCGCTAAGGCACGGTTATCTTCATCATCAGTCTTCATGAAGAGCCATCCCCAATGTTCCTCTTGATCTCCTCCTGCTTCAAATCCAACCACAATCATTCCCAATTTGACAGCTTCTCCTGACCACTAATAGAGTCCTGATAACTATGTCAACTCTTTGGGAGTCCTAGAAGAGAAAGACTCACCATATCATCCTAAAAACCGTGATTCCAACACTTCCAAGTTCATTGCGACATTGAGTGAACTTGGTGAAGTATTTTGGAATCGTCTCGCCTTTCTCCATTTTTAATTTTCAAAGTTTTTCCTTCAGTGCCAATTTCCTTTGGTCACTGTTGTTTTGATACAAGTCTGTCAATATTTTCCACATAGCATATGGAGTTTCCTTGCCATGGAGATTTGAGACAATGTGGTTTCGAACTCCCTTAATGATTATTCGCCCCGCCTTCGCCACACACTTCTTCTATTCGACCAAATTCTATGCATCTGATGCTGCTGGATTAGGAATTTATTGATAAACGAATTCCTTCCAGCCATTATCCTCTAGCACAACCTCCATTTTGTCCCTCTAGGCTATAAAATCCGAGCTGCCTTCCAAGACATACTTGAGCTGCAAACCGTAGAAAACCATCTGCTGATGCTGAAGTATGTATAGCAAATTCGAATTTCACCTGTAACCCTAAACTCAAAACTTAAAAATCTCCTCTAGTATATTATTCTTATCTATGATACCATGTAGAAAATCCTGTAGATTCACAAGCTCATGCAATGTACTAAAGCACAGGACACGAATCTACTTCTACTTTAAACCATTAGAAGCCAATAGATCGATGAAAACAACAAGAAGAATATAAATCAATGCCACATAACACAAGATGTATTTGGGGAAATCTGTTAGGATATTCCGACACATAGGAATAGTTAAGTATAACTTGGTCTAGTATAGAGTTAGGTAAAGTGTGTTTCTTTACTATTTACATTTGTAACTTACAATCCGACGGTCACGATACGTAGTGATCCGACGGTTCATTCTCTCCTCGGTATTACCGACACTTGATCCGTGGCTTGACACCCGATTGGTCCATGAATTCTATTTAAATCGCATGGAGGGTCATTTGTAGGTTCACCGGCATGAGAGAAGCTTATGTAAATTTTCATTCTTTTATTAATAAATTGCCTGTAGTAGCCACGTTGCGCAGGCCGTGGACTGTTTCCCTCTCTGAGGGTTTTAACCACGTCAAAATACTGGTGTATTGATCTGTGATCTGTTTGTGCGCGGTGTCCTTTTGGTGTTCTGTCTGAGGAACTTACCCTGTAAATTCCTAC
>APFE031059240.1:205084-233876 GCA_000404065.3 Pinus taeda
GCCGTGGACTGTTTCCCTCTTTGAGGGTTTTAACCACGTCAAAATACTGGTGTATTGATCTGTGATCTGTTTGTGAGCAGTGTCCTTTTGGTGTTCTGTCTGAGGAACTTACCCTGTAAGTTCCTACAAATCCATTGCTCAAAACCCCACTATCTGTATTACATATATCAGAAATATGAGTGAAGATATAATGCTTGTTCTCACAAGAACAATTCTGCACAAGTATGCTCAACCCTCTCAACTCACAAGCTAGCTCTTGGCCAACACTTAGCCAATTCTATAGCTTTTCAAGCCCCTAATCTCTTGCATAATTCCTAGGATGAATAACCCATATTTAAAGGGAATTCATGCTTCAAAAACTACGCAATCCAAACATAGGGTCAATCTCTGATGCATGCATGATATTTACATTCTAGTAAATAATACAACTGATAGTACATTGTCCCTACACTATAGTCTCAACTGGGTCTTTCTCAGAATCGACATGCATGAGTTTCTAATGAGGAAATCTTCAGTTAACTAGAGTGACACTTGTGGATGCACTAGTCCTCCAACTGACTGTTAACTCTCTATTAGTTCCACAAACAATTTGGAACTAATTTAATTGAACATAACTCAGTAAACTGAGTTATCTAATTTCCAACTCAATTTAAACTCGTACTAGACCTCTAAAACTTAGGGAGAACATATACATGACTACAAAAAGACTTCCAACTCGAAATTACTAAGCTAATTAAGTTAATTAAAATTAATTAACTATTTACAAGGTGCTATGAGAATATAATTTGATTTTAATTATCAGTTTAATTCAAGGACAAATTAAATTGGAATTTCTTGTTGCCATTTCTCAACAATTTTTTGTAGTTCGCCTTTTTGACACAAATTTTATATGACAACAGAGTAAGTGGGGGATTCATGCTTGTTGCCTCATTTTTATGCTCTTGTAAAGATCTTGAGGGAATTGTCAGGATCTTTGACATCCATGAGTTTTTCGAACAAAAGAATTTGAATTAGTTTTATGCTTATTTTTATATATTAGGAATTCCTTGGCTCCAATTTCTGTTACTACAGGAGACTCTTCTTCTCCTGGACTTTTATAATGCTTCTCCTAAGGTATTGGAGTTTGTGAAGTGGTTGTAGATAGAACATGTTCTTCAGCTTCTTGCAGAGTGTTCTCCTCTCGCTAATCCTGGTGATCCTGGTTCATGAATTTTTCAATCTCTGACCTGGGAGTGTGAGTGTAAGGAGTGGTCTTTTGTTCCACTCTTAAACTAGGGATGATGCCAAAGGGGTATTATGACCAAGTAATGCTTAATTGGAAATTAATTTGTTTGATAAGTGCATCTACCTCATTACCTACTACTCTATTGTTGCATATGAATGGCCCCACCTGTGTCTTCATCTTGAATTGTGCCTTCTTTTTAGCTGAAACAAAGTGTATGTCATCCATGTTGATCATTTTCCTTATATATTCCAATGAGAAAATTCTCATAGGAACATATTTTGGTAGTTTTATGGTGGAATCTTACAACCATACACTCTAATTTCTGTGTAGTTCTGGTACAAGTACCAATCTCCTATTTTAGCTTATTCACTAAGGTGTAAGATTCTTTTTATCTCAGGACCTATTCTATGTTCCACATTACTATTAAGAAGGCATGAAATTGTATAAATGAACTGGTCTATGAAGTCACTGAAACTGAAATTATTTGAATTCGTCTGCAATAAAGAGGTCCACTAGATGACTGATTGTGCATTGCCTTGTTCACCTAGTTTCTGCAAAGCAATTGGGAATCTTTCTACCTGGTAAAATAGGAACATATAAACTAGCACTGATGCATGTTTAAACATTCCTTCTGTGGTAATCTTGAGAAATTTCTCATGGATGTTGTCTGCAAGGAATTGATTGAAATTAAACATTATAGAAGGGTTTTATTTTGTGGAAAAGATGGACAGAAAACCTAGTATAGGTTCATCCACCCATTGCTCTGATTGATACCCTAGGGGACAAGACACTAATGAGACAATTTGTTTGGTATTTTATGGAAACATGGAGGCTAGATATGGTGGATTATTCTTTGGAAGATGGATATCTTCTGGCAAGAAAATTTCAAATATTTTGGCTCTTCGAGGAAAGGTTATTTTTTGGTAGAGTTCCATGAGGGAATCTACAGAGAAAGGGCTCAAAGAATCATTTTGGGGGACTTGAAGCATCTGGTTATTTGATTATGAGGTTATAGTAAACAAAATGTCTCCATTTTGGGCCATAATGGCTCTTTGGCTGGGGAGATACCTTGCTTGACACCATAAAACAAAATTTGGGAAAGGGTGAGTTTGGGGACACATGAATTGTCACAAGAGGGATTCCTAGAGGTTAATTTCATCACTTTGGTCTAGAAAGGTTTTCTTGAGCAAATTGTGCAATTTAAACAAGTAAAACTCACAATTTGTCTTTGTGATTTTATATTATTGGTTGACCAAGTGTAAGTGGTCTAGGTCAATGGCAAGAGGGATCATTGGGTTTTCACTGGTTGGTTTTGACCTTCCCTTAGGTGCCATTTTTAACGTTATTAGGAAAAAAGGTGAAGAGCCAATGGTATTTACCTAGGAAAATTTGGTTGCCTACTAAATAATTCTCTTGTTGTAACAGGTACCTAGTCGGGAAACAACTATCTGGAATCTACAGTGGGTGACGGAGAAATTTGGTGGGGGAGATGGGGTTTTAAACCACTGTACTTGTTCTATGAAGTAAAGAGGAAGTGAGAAGGGGGCCATATTGAAAAACTGAGAGGTTTTTTTATAGGGAACCGACAATCCCCATTGTGTCTGACCATTATGGAGTGGGTCTGCTATGATCTGGTGCACGTTGGAGAGAAAACGGTCATCCCATAATGGATAGGGTGTAATGGGAAAAATAGGTGTCAAAATAGGGAAAAGACATGTGCCAGAAGGGAAAGGAAATAATATGGAGGAGCGGGGAGGACGCGTGGTGTGATAGGAGTGGAGGGGGGAGTAGAGACATGGCGGGTGGCACCGAGGTGATGGTTGATTATAGGCATTAGTAGGAGATGGAGTGGTTTTCGGGAGGTAGAGGTAAGAGTTATGAGCGGGGGGGGGGGGGGTTTAGATGGTAAGAGGTTGTGAGATGGGGGTTGCGAATGCTAAGCGCTCGTCACAGCGTGGGGCAATGAAAAGTGAATCCACTTTTCGGACCCCCTTGCCGATAACGATAGAATGGATGGGGGTTCCGAAATCGATCCCCCGTAGTTGATCCTGGCAGGATAGATCATGGTGGTTGGATTATGTGCCCAATATACCACAAGTTGACAAATTAAGTTTGTCCTCTTTCAACTTTATCATAAATCAAAACTTTAGTGCCAATATCTCATTTAAAAATTGATAATTGTGTTTAAATGACATGATTAATTTATCACAAGTAGGATTAATTATTCTAAAACATATTTAACTAACCCTAAGGGCACATTTAATCTAGAAATCCCATTTTTATTCTTTCCTAAGTTTGCACACATTCTATTCTAATGCTTATTTATCAAATTTAACCAAGCTTAAACACTTTGGTTAATCTTTCTCTAATATACCTAATGAATTTCAACAAAGATTAAACTGGATGGTTGATTCATTCACTAACCTAAACAACCTTATTTAATTCAGTTTAACCATGATTAAATAATATGATCAAACTTAGGAAATCTATTTCTATGTGGCATTTAAACAAGTTGCACACTTTATTTGAAAAATTCCTAAAGTATCTTTGATGCATTTTTGTTGTTTTAGTGGCATTTAGACTTTCTCACTTGCATACATATTTTTTTTTTGGGTTTTTTTCAATTTATTTTTATTTTTTAATTTTCAATTTATTTATTTTTTCTATTTTTCTTGTCTCATATAAATAATTTTTATCCCCTTTTTCATCATCATTTTTCTGTAAATCATTTGTAGAATACAATATTATTTACAATTTCTATCAACTAAAGGATAATAGCCAATCATCATTTGATCTTATGAATTATAGGACCCTAATAGGCTCCAACTGGGGATGACATCCTCCCTATGAGGTGTTAAGAATGTAGTAGATAAATAGCCTTGATCCATTGTCTTCAGTCTTTATTCTGCATCTGAATTGATATGTTATTGTTGTATATATGGTAGCAACTCATCAAAAGCTTATGGCCTTCACCTCGGGCTTTAACTTATGATGTAAGCTACCCAAACTGACTGTAGAAAAATAGAACGGTATTCACAATGATTTGAGTTAAAAGTAATTTATCCTTGAGGGAAGTAATGTTTGAGCATTCTACCATTTACAGGTCCACTAGGCATTTATGCTCCAGACATGTATTTCAGGAAAAATGCATTGTTTCCTCTATAAGCATCAATTTTATATGGTCCCTTCAACAAATTATAAAACTTACCATGCTTACCTTTATCTTGGTTTCTTGAATCCCAATTTAGTACAATGTATTCTAATTGAAAATCATCAGTTTTAGTTCTTCTATCATAAATATTTTTGATGCTCTCTTGAATGACTTAGGTTTTATTGTAAACCTCTTCTCTTGATTGTTGCAGTTGTATGGCTTGGTTTATCCACCTTTGCAAATCATTGGGCTCAACTTGTAACTCCTGCAGTAATTTGAGAACATGGATTCCTAGGGATGAGGGGAAAACAACATCTACCCCATAAACTAATTGTAGTGGAGACATACCAGTAGAATTTTTGGTACTAATCCTGTCTACCCACAAAGCATTGATTAATTTATTATGCCAAGACCTTTTGTAATCCTACAATAAATTCTTAATGATATTAACCAAATTTTTATTTGAAGACTCTGCTAACCCATTTCCCTGTGGGTAATAGGCAGTAGAGTGACCCAATCTTATTTTGTAATTGTTACAAAATTCCACCATCTTTTTTGATTCGAACGCAACTGCATTATCAATAATAATCTTATTTAGGCATCCAAATCTAGTAAGAATGTTACCTTCCATGAATTTAATGATTACTGCATCTATGGCTTGTCTTGTAGGTATAGATTCAATCCATTTTTTGAAATAATTAGTGGCTGTAAGAATCCACTTATGCTGGGTTGAGGAACTGGGATGTATTTCTCCAATGAAACCCAAACCCCATTGCTGGAAAGGAGTTTCAAGTATGGGCTTCAAAGGTAGGGGTAACAATTTTCTTTTTACTTCAAAGGTTTGGCATTGATGGTAGGTGGTGACTTTCTTATGGACATCTGCAAACAAGGTGGGCCAGTAGAACCCAACCCTTAAAATCTTGTTTTTTGTTGTCTTCCTGTACAAGTGTCCTCATAATCTCCATGGAATTCCTGCATAAGTTTATCTACTTCATCTTTTAGCACACAATTAAGTAAAATTCCTCCTGCATCTTTCCAATACACACTATTATCCAAAATACAAAATCTCACAGCCTTTAATTTAAGAAACCTGGCTTTAGTTTTAGTAAAACCTAGAGGATCTTGTAAATTTTGTAGCACGAAGACAATGTCTTCATACCACGAAGAGGTAGCAAAGGATTCTGATATCGATGGAGTTGCCTGCTCTTCATGTTCAGCTATGAAATTTATATCAAGTGCATGGAAATTAGATTCTGCAATCAATATTGCCAATCCCTGACCTTTGATTAACTTGGTAGGCCTGATTTCAAGATCATATTATAACATAACATCAATACATTTTCCCCTCTTGCCATCAGGATCAATTTGTGTCAAAATATCTTTTACAATAACATTAGGGACAAATGCAATTATATGGGAGTGTAAGATGTATACTCTAAAGTCCTTGAGTGTTTTTACGAAGACAAAAGCATGTTTCTCCATTATATTGTATTTCAATGAAGCATCCATTAAATACCTACTAAAGAAAACTATTGGTTTCTCTTGTCCTTTGTTGTTCTTCTGCAATAATATGATCAGATGCATAATAAAAATAGCATAAAATCTTTGGTGAAGTTAGGACTAATTAATACAAGAGAGGTTGTTAAAGATAGTTTCACTTCACTGAAAGATTTTTTAGCTTCAGTGTTCCATTTGATTTCAGTATTCATTTTTAACATGTTTGTGATGGATCTTAAGATTTATGCTAAATTATGAATAAATCTCTTGAGTAAGTTTATTATTGTAGGTTTTAACCCCGTACTTAAAATACCTGGATATGAATTCTAAAAAATAGAAAATAAACAATGACGATAGAATAACACATAAAACAAATATACACATAGATTTTCCCCTAGATCCCAAAACCGGGACTGCCGGATTGATTTTTAATTATGTTCCTTTCAATGTTACAATACATATATATATACATGCTGAAGCATCCAATACCATGGACCAAAAACCATCGTGCCCAAAGCCATGTGCGAAAACCATGCACAAAACCATAGGTAGGTTCGACCACCTAATATAGGGTCCAAATTTTTTTTCTCGGGCTGTTACCTTGGACCATGTAGAGGAGGGCTACTACCCCCCTCAAACCCCCCATATAAGGAGGGTTGTCGCACCCCCTGTGACCCCCCCGCTGCGCATTGGCGCAACAAAGGGGGGGCTCCGCCCCCCTCTAACCCCAGTTTAGCTATTGCAGCTAGTTGTGGAAAGAATATAACACAACCCAACAATTATCCCAATGAAGGACTGGACTTCTTTCTTACTCCTAGGAGGGTCAATTTTGAGAATAGCTTCAACTCTTCTAGGATCAATTTCAATGCCCTCCTTGGAAATGATGTGGCCTAGAAGCTTTCCCTCCTCTAAACCAAACAGTGTTTTCTTGGGGTTTAGTGAGGTGCCAAATTTCATACATTTTTCAAAGACTCTCCTTAAATGCAACAAGTGTTCTTCCTTTGTCTTGGAAAATACAGTGATATCATCCATAAAAATGACAATGAAGTTGCCAATTCATCAGCAAAGGAGAAATCCATTTCCCTTTGGAAGGTGGCTCCAAAATTCATTAGACCAAAAGGCATTTTACATACATAGAAGTACCCCATGGTGTAGTAAATGTTGTCTTTTGTTGGTCATTAGGGTGAACCAAGACCTGGTTATAACCTGAAAATCCATCCAATAAAGAGATCCTACTCGATCCAACTACCTTTTGTATATGATCTATTTTTGGGAGGGGATAGTTGTCTTTAAGTCAGGCTTTATTCAAGTTTCGGAAGTCTACACATAGCCTAATTTCACATGTTTTCTTCCTTGTAGGTACTAGGTTTGAAACACGCTTATAAAATATGAGAGGCACGATAATTTTGGCATCATATATCTTCTTAAATTCCTTTTCTATTAGAGGCAATAGAACTGGATTCACCCTTCTTAACTTTTGTTTAAAAGGTTTTTGATCTTCATTAAGGGGAATTGTATGTTGAATGATGCTAGTGTCTCAAGATTTTAAGTACTCATACCTCCAGGAAAAAACATCAGAAAATTCTTTTAAAAGTTCTATGTACTTTTGTTTTTCATTGGGAGGCAAGGATTTTGATAATTTAACAATTTTAGGGCTCTCTACAGTCCCTATGTTGCATTCCTCTACCCAGCCCCTGCTAGTTCAATTTTGGACTTCTTTGCTACATCATTGAAATAAAACAGATCTTCTAAAGGTGCTAGTCCCTTAGGCAAAAAATTATCCTTTAATTGCAACACTTCTAAAGATTCTGAATCATCATTAGCTTCTTTTAACACTACTTCGCTCTTATTTATTTCTACAACATTATCTAAATCTATATGTGTACATTCGAATTCATCTTCTAACTTCAAGAATTTTTTGCTTTGTTCGTCATTGCCTAAAAATTTCTAGTATCTGGTGTTATCAGGCACAAATGGCCTATGTTTAACATCCACAACATATTTTCTATTTGCATGGAAAGGCATCTTGCAAGTATTGGATGAAACAACCAAAGCATCTACTAGAATGTTCTTGTTTCGAGGTATCACAAACAAACCATATTCAAGAAAACATTGTAAAAAATCCAAGACTGCATTTTTGTAAACCCTTAATCTAGGGTGTTTTGTAGAATATTCACCCTTAATTTGTTTTATAATTAGCTGAGAGTCTCCATGCACATAATTTTTTTTCTCCTAGTTTCTTTAGAATATACAGCCCTAAAATAAGTGCGTCATATTCTGCAATGTTATTAGTGCACTGAAAATTAAGTTTGTAACCATGTCCTTCTTCCCTATTAGTTGCTGAGTTTACAACAAATAGACTTGCCCCTGCTCCATATTTACACACAACTCCATCAAAATCATATTCCACAAAGATTCTCCCTCTAGATTTTCTTCTTTAGTATTAGATTTTATTATTTCTGTATTAATGACTTCGACCTCTAAGGGCGAAACTTCATTTTCTACACAATCATTATTGTATAATATGAATGAGTCCATGTATGAATGTAATGAATAGAGGGGATAATTGTTAGCCTTATCTTGACTGTTGACCATATATTTCATGAGTGTTTCCCTATAAAGCCTTCTAGGTTGGCCAAACATAGGAATGGTGGCACAAGTCATATCCATTTGTAAAGTTCCTTGCAACTTTGCCCCCCATGATCTAGACAACAACATTCCATACTTTGGGGGTATGTCTGCTACTACTATGTCCATGACCAGAATCTTAACATGTATTTGAACTAGAGTGACACATAAATATTTTATCAGACCAAGACACCTAACTTTATTTGAATCAAAAGAGTACAAGTCTTTGGATAGTCTGGTGATGTCTAGCCCTAATTTATCCATGATAGCTCTGGGCATCAAATTGTGAGAGGCTCAAGAGTCAAGCATTGCATTATGTAGGATTTTATCATGGATGTTCAGGCTTATGTAGAAAGGTGGAACAGTCCCATCCTGAGGTTTATCCTCAACTTCGGGTCCAAACAATAATTCAGGACAGTTATCAATCAAATCGATTGTGTCCAACCCTTCTCCTATTTTTAAGGCTTTCGTGACTTGAGTCTTGTATACACTTTTTGTCATTAATTCTGTTAAAGGAATGAGGATCTTTACCTTAGCCAGTTTAGTTTCCATATTAAAATATGCTTGAGATTTATCAACTTCCTTGACATTTACATCAAATTTTTTAGAAATTTAATTTTGAGAATAAGGTTTTGGTTGACTAGAGGAAGGGCATCATTTTGAGTTTTATTGGAAGAAGTTCCAATAGATTTTTTGCTTCTTAATCGTATAGTTTATGCACCTCCATAATGGCATTTTGATATCCTTGATTATAATATTCTGATTCTAAAGGGATCTCTTCTGGATGTGAGAGAAAAAAATGGTCTTGCTCTTCTTTGGTCAAGAATATGTGATCTATCTCACTTTCTTCAAATAGATTTATTTTATTTTCTTCTAGTTCTTCATACAATTCAATTTCTTCATCAGTATAATTTTCCTGAAATGGAGGCCTAATTGGTTGCTGACCACCAGGGCCTCTCTGTTCCATTTGTTTAATTTGTGGTGGGTTTCTCTTAAAGTTTGGATTTCTAATTTGAGGTCCTCACTGAGGTTCTCTAGGAGGTCTTCTATCTACCATTGTCATCCTCTCCATCATTTTTTCAAAATTTTCACTAGATTATCTAATTTTTAGTATGATGAAGAGGAGGAAGGTTCCTGCTTAAAAGCGACCCTTATTTTTGTTCTTAGTTTAGCTCTTTTGGCTAATAAGTTAGCCTCTACCTTAATAGCATTGCTTTGCATCTCTTTAAATCATAGGCCATGTCTACATCAAATCCTTCTGGAAAATGAATAAGGGATAATCTCGGTGAGGGTTTTATAGCAACTGGAATGTCAATATAGACACGGTTAAACCTAGCACATTAATCTTCAACAATCTCATTTGGAGCCCTTTTCAAGTTTTTGTATTCATTTAGAATTTGGAGGGGGTTCTTTTTAGTTTCCCATCTAGTAAGAAAAATCTGGTGAAACTGAGGCAAATCAACTATACTCCCAACTGGTAATTCCCTATACCACTTCTTAACTTCTCCTATTAAACTCTGAAAACAACCTGATTTTAACATCATCATCATCATCAACTTCTTCTAAGTAAGAGAAGTCATTCATCCTATCAATATGTTGTTGTGTTGTCACAAGACCTGTACCATCAAATTGTCATAATCTTTGAGCATAGTTCTATCGCATAGCATTTAAAGGTGCTTGCAATGCCAAAGGAACATATATGCCTTCCATGGCTAGTCTATGAGGCACAAACAAGTGTGGGTATGGAAGGTATGAAAGGAGGTGTAATAACAATATGTTGTGTAAATGTAGGGATGGTAGGGATTGAAGATGAAACAGATGGACTGGTAATGGGGGTTGTTACTACAAAAATGGTGGAAATGAAAGGGGTTTGTGGTGGAATGGTATAAACAGGGGAGGTTTTGGGTGGGGTGGAAATTTTAGGAGAACTCTTAATTGGATTTGGGGATGAAGTAGTGGAGGAAGAGGATGCAATTTTAGGTGACTCACAAGATGTATGTATAGCCTGAGCTAGTTCAGTTACTAGTTTCTCAAGTTTTTTAAATTATTTAATGACATCATGTTCAGGATCAAATTTAACAGCTTGATGTTTTCAAATGTGAGGTTTGAATATATTCTTATCAACCACTATCTGAGGTATCCAAGTATCAGACTTGGTTCTAAATAAACTATGCTCAAAATCTAGATCCAACCCAATATCAACTTCATCTAGATTCTCAAAACCTATAGTGAGAGATTGAGCTTTAGATGGAGGGTTGTTACTTCCCTGGCTTTCAATTGGACTTTTCCTTCTAAGGATCAACTCAAGGTTTTCTACAATCTATGGTGGATTGGGGTCTGGATTGGATCTAGTATGTATTGTTTTGGGAGCCAAATATTTTACAACATATGAACATTTATTAAAATTTATACAACCTTATGAATAATAGGTAGCCTTAGCTCATATTTTAGAAATGGAATTTTAGGCACTGAGATGAGTTTTAATTTATAAAAACTTCAATATGAATCAAGTTTGTTGCCCCTAGTATGGTCGCCAGAATGTTAGCACTCTGTATTTCCTAAGACTTCGAAATAAATGCAAAGGTAACCACAAAACCACTTTGGAAGTTGGGATCTAGCCTTGCCAGCTTCAGAGAGGGATCTCTCTTTCAAATTTAGATTTGTTTATATTAAGATATTAGGCTTGTTATGAGAGTTCAAAGTTGGATTTTGATTTGGTTTTGGTTGTTTGGTTGATAATGTAACTAGATACCATTGGGAAATGGAATCAATTTACTTTGAATGCATTTATTTTGACATTGACAGATAGATCTAATAGGGCAAGGTAGGAAGATTTATTAGCTTTTATACGCTTGATGAGATGGAAGAAGAAGAAATGATTAAGTGTCCTTTAAGCAGAGAGAAATTAAGAATTCTATTTCTTAACTTCAGTAGAAAACATTAACATTGTTCAAAAGATAGAACTAAGTGTACTTATACAAATTCAGATTCATAATTTTCTTTGAACAAAATAGATTAGAAAACACATATGAAATTACAGAGAAAAGAAAATAGAGCAATAAAGAAGAATATCACTTCACATAAATCTAACATAGGAATCGTGTAAGAGCTTCTGTATTATTGAAATGTGTCCACTGGAACTTTGTGGAACAACTTTACATCAATGGTCCTTTTCTTTTACATAAAACATCAACCTCTACTACTTCGAATTATGAAGTACTTATTATTAGGGGAATTTTGAGGTCTAAAATGGGCCTCCTAAGGAAATTATAAAATGATAGTGGAAATAATAAAATAAGATTATATTACTTCATCAAATTTTAGAGGGAAAAATGAAAAAACTATTTTTTTGAACTCGTATTTTCAACTTATCTCCATATGGGTTTACTAAAATTTCAAGTGGAAACACTCGTTGGATGCATAATTTGATTCCACATCCAAGGAGTACCCATTTTCCATACTTTCGATGGACCCTGCTGCATGAAAAATGAGAAATACATGAAAAAATGTGATTGCAATCACATTTTTCATGTATTTCTCATTTTTCGTGTAGTAGGGTCCATCAAAAGTATGCAACATGGGTACTCCTTGGATGAAGAATTAAATTTTGCATCCAATGAGTACTCCCACTCAAAATTTGAGTAAAACCATAGGGAGATAAGTTGAAAATACGAGTTGAAAAAGTAGTTTTATTATTTTATTAGTTTTTAATCTTTTTATTTTTTACTCCAAAAATGGAAAATCATCCCCCATGGTTGACATCGTCATCTTGAAACCGATTGGTTCTTATAAAGTTTATTTTGGTTGTACATTTTTCTTAGGAGGCCCATTTTAGACCTCAAATTTCCCCTAATTGAGAAATAATTAGAAAAATTCTTGATTTCAAAAGATCAAGAGAAAATCCTAAAATATCTAAAATTGGTTACACGAATAGTACAAAAATTTAGGAATTAGAAAAAATCTTGATTTCAAACTATCAAGACAAAATCCTAAAATATCTAAAATTGATTACACGAATAGTACAAAAATTTAGGAATTTTGAACTGCTGGCACAATTGTTGAGGATGGTTGTTGATGACTGGTCCTAAAAAGGTGTTGCCTCACTGTCTGAGATGAAACATGTTTCACTCAAGTAATTCACACAAGTGATCCCATCGATCTTCACTAGGGATAGAAATTTTTATTAGCTTTCTATATGTTTCATCAACTTTAGTATATTTCTCAAATGTAGGCTTGTTGATGAAAATGTGTTTGATCTCATGTTTAATGATCAAATCAAACTCTAAAGCCTCTAGGAAAGCTTTTCTTGTAATACTTCCTTTTACCCCTGCAAACTTAGACTTATCTTGGGCAATAGTAAAAAGTTTGTGGTTGTAGTCACTCAAATTGGTCAATTTGTTAATAATTTCTACCAACCCTGGTAGCCCTCTTTGATTTAGTAAATTGAACCTAGTATGAAACCTTTGAGCAATAGTTTCCAGAGTCTGACACTTATTCTCTAGTTGTATCATAAGGTTCCTCTTCTGTAAAACTTTCTTTATCTCCAAAATGGTTTTTTTTCTATCTGCAATATGAAGCTCCTACAGTTCTTCCTTAGTTTTAGAATTCAAAACTTTGATTAAGGTTGTTGCTTCACTCGGTTTAACTCCCAACATTTCTCTTACTTCCTCTATCACTGTTTTTTATCTCTGCATCAATTCTTCCTGTTCAAAGATGATCTGAATTGATGGCCAAATTTCTATTATGGCCTGATCGATATCCACCCATATGTTTTCTTTGGCTTGTGCTAAAGTTGAGCCATCACTGACTCACTCTCTAAAAAATCTATTCTTTGAGCAAGCCTGTGAGATTTTTGTAATTCTGCTACATAAGAGTTGTCTATATTCAATTTAAGTTCTTGTAAATTATTTAGCTGATCTTTTAACTTCTCAATTTATTTTCCCTCAATGGACATCTCCTACATGGCTTTAATCAATTCGTTGGAAGAATCTGTGGTTTGTGTTGGTGATGTTGTCGATGTAGAAGCCTTTGTTGTTCCTGCGACTGAAATAGGCACTACAGTCAGTGGAACTAAAGCCAATTGTGAGGACTTCTCTTTCTCCATGCGAAATTTTTCTAGTTCCACCTCCATTTATCTGATCTGGACATTCTGTTCATTTATTATCTTGAACATGTCTTCCTATTTTTTCAGTTCTCCCATTTCCTTGGCCTATGGATCCTTTGTAGATGGCAGTTTGAGCTGCTTCCTTAGAGTTGTTATATCCTAATTCTTTTTCCTCACAATCTCCTCTACTTCCTTTGCATCAATGGGGTCATAACCTAGCTTAATGACTAAGTCTTCTAGTGATTTAATTATAGTATCCTTTTCCAAAGATGAGACCTTCTCCAGCTTCAAATATGACTGTATGTTGCTAATGGAGGCCTGCAATTTTGAAATTGTCATGGTAGTATTAATTAATGTGGAGAATAACATCTCTCCATTCTATTTGTGCATGTCCATCTAATTGATTAGATGGACTTGATCAGTGTCAAAGGAGAAAATTGTCTTCTTATAGTTTGCTGGTGATTTTGGTAATGGAACCTATGCCTGTAGAAAATCCATTTTCATTCTTCCCTCTTCAGTGTCAAAGGTTGATAGAAGCATGTGCCAGGAAGAAGCAGTTTGTTTCCAGAATTGAGTATATGTACTGGCCTTTAGCATCTTATTTTTCAACTTGATTGCCTTTTACTTAGCAAAAATATTTGGCTCCCTTTGGCCTTAAGCCAACTCTATCATCTGCGTTGAATCTGGAGGATCTTGTGAGGCTGAGGAAGATGGAGAGCCTACAAAAATATCTTCTTGTCTTGTACCTGCAAAAAAGTTTTCTAGTCTCGTAAAAACATGTGGACCTATTGAAACTTTAGTAGCCCGTTCTTCATCATCCTGCATGAAAACTGGTTTTGAATTAGTTTTCTGCGTCTTTTTATATATTAGGAATTCCTTGGCTCCAATTTCTATTACTACAAGAGACTCTTCTTCTCTTGGCCTTTTTTCATGCTTCTCCTGAGGTACTGGAGTATGTGAAGTGGTTGTAAACAAAACCTATTCTTCAACTTCTTACAAAGTGTTCTCCTCCCACTAATCCTGGTTCATGAATTTTTCAATCTCTGGCCTAGGGGTGTGAGTGTAAGGTGTGGTCTTATGTTCCACTCTTAAACTAAAATGATGCCGAAGGGGTCATATGACCAAGTAAATCTTAATTGGAAATTCATTTGTTTGAGAAGTGCATCTGCCTCATTACTTGTTGCTTTGTTGTTGCATATGAATGACCCCACCCGTGTCTTGATCTTGAACTGTGCCTTCTTTTTAGCTGAAACAAAGTGTAAGTCATCCATGTTGATCATTTTCCTTATATATTCCAATGAGAAAATTCTCATAGGAAAATATTTTTGTAGTTTGTATGGTGGCAGCTCACAACCATACACTATAATTTCTGTGTAATTCTGGTACAAGTACCAATCTCCTGTTTCAACTTGTTCACTGAGGTGTAAGGTTCTTTGTATCTCAGGACCTATTCTAGGTTCCACATTACTATTAATAAGGCATGCAATTGTATAAATGAACTCATCTATGAAGTCACTGAAACTGAAATTATTTGAATTCTTTTGCACTAAAGAGGTCCACTAGATGGTTGATTGTGTATTGCCTTTTTCATCTAGTTTCTGCAAAGCAATTGGGAATATTTCTACCTGGTAAAATAGAAACATGTAAACTAGAACTGATGTATGTTTAAAAATTCCTTCCGTGGTAATCTTGAGATATTTCTCATGGATGCCATCTGTTAGGAATTGACTGAAATTAAACATTACAGAAGGTTTTTCTTCTATGGAAAAGATGGACATAAAACCTAGTATGGGTTCATCCACCCCTTGATCTGATTGATACCCTAGGAGACAAGATACTAATGAAAAAATTTGCTTGGTCTTTTCTGGAAACATGGACACTGGATATGGTGGATTCTTCTTTGGAGGCTGGACATCTTCTGGTAAGAAAATTTCAAATATTTTGGCTCTTTGAGGGAAGGTTAGCTTTTGGTAGAGTTCCATGAGGGAATATACAAAGAAAGGGATCAAAGAATCATTTTGGGGGACCTGAAGCATCTGGTTATTTGATTATGAGGTTATAGTAAATAGAATGTCTCCATTTTGGGCCATAATGACTCTTTGTATGGGGAGATACCTGGCTTTACACTGTAAAACAAAATCTAGGAAAGGGTGAATATGGGGAAACTTGAATTTTGGTAAGAGGGATTCCCAGAGGTTGATTTCATCACTTTGGTCTAGAAAGGTTTGCTTGAGCCAATTGTGCAGTTTGAACAAGTCGAACTGACAATTGGTCTTTGTTATTTTATATTGTTGGTTGACCAAGGGTAAGTGGTCTAGGTCAATGGTAGGAGGGGTCATTGGGTTTTCACTGGTTGGTTCGACTTTCCCTTAGGTGCCATTTTTAAAATTATTAGGAAAAAATATGAAGAGGCTGTGGTATTTACCTAGGAAAATTTGGTTGCTTGTTGAATAATTCACTTGCCGTAACAGATGCATGGGTGGAAAACAACTATCTGGAATATGTATTGGGTGATGGAGCAATTCGATGGGGCATATGGGGTTTTAAACCATTGTACCTATTCTCTGAAGTAAATGGGAAGTGGGAAGGGGGCCACACTAAATAACTGAGAGGTTTTGTTTATAGGGAATTGAAAATTCCCATTGTGTCTGACTGTTATGGAGTAGGTATGTTGTGATCTGGTGCACGTTGGAGAGAAAACGATCATCGCATAATGGAGAGGGTGTAACGGGAAAATAGGTGTAAAAATAGGGAAAAGACATGTGGAAGAAGGGAAAGGGAACAATATGCGGGAGCGGGGAGGACATGTTGCATGATAGGAGTGGAGGGTGGAGTAGAGATGTGGCGGGTGGCACCAAGGTGATGGACAATTATAGACGTTGGTGGGTGATACCGAGGTGACAGGCGATTATAGATGTTGGCTAGAGATGGAGCGGTTTTCGGGGGGGGGGGGGGGGGGTTGTGTGCGAAATGCTGAGCGCCTGCCACATATCGTGGGGCTAGGAAAAGTGAATACCCTTTTTGGATCCCCCTTGCCGATAGCGAGAGAATGGATTGGGGGGTCTGATATCGATCCCCCATCATTGATTCGTATGGGATATATCGTAGTGGTTGGATTATGCGCCCGATATACCACAAGTCGACAAATTAATTTTGTTCTCTTTCGAATTTATCATAAATCAAAACTTTAGTGCCAATATCTCATTTACAAATTGTTAATCATGTTGAAATGACATGATTAATTTATCACACGAAGGATTAATTATTCTAAAACATATTTAACTAACCCTAAGGGTGCATTTAATCTAGCAAGCCCATTTTTATTTTTTCCTAAGGTTGTGAAACTTCTATTCTAATGCTTATTTATCAAATTTAACCAATCTTAAATACTTTGGTTAATCTTTCCCTAATATACCTAATTAATTTCAACCAAGATTAAACTGGATGGTTGATTTATTCATTAACTTAAACAACCTTATTTAACTCAGTTTAACCATGATCAAACAGTATGATAAAACTTAGAAAATCTATTTCTATGTGGCATTTAAACAAGCTGCACAATTTATTTGAAAAATTCCTAAAGTATCTTTGATGCATTTTTGTTGGTTTAGTGGAATTTACACTTGCTCACTTGCATACATATTTTCTTTTTTGGGGTTTTTTCATTCTTTTCTTTTTCCTTTTTTTTTTTTCTATTTTTTTTTTCTCATATATAATTTTTTTATCCCCATTTCATCATCATTTTTTTGTAAATCATTTGTAGAATATAATATTATTTACAATTACCATCAACTGAAAGATCATAGCCAACCATCATTTGATCCTATGAACTATAGGACCCTAATAGGTGGGATGAAGTAGGAACAATCCATGGATTAGCGATATTTGTCTTGTAACAAAAATTAAAGTACATCAAAGGTCAATTAAAGAAATGGAACAAAATAAAGTTTAGAGATATACAAGAACAAAAATAAAAACTAGATACCTGAATGGCTGAGATGCAATAAGAAGCTATCTCAAAAGGGCGTTCAAAGGAGTTGGTCAAGGCTAAAGTGAAGACAATAAAAGAGCTCGAGGAGCGACAAAAGCAAGAGGAGATTTTGGGGCGACATAAATCAAGGGTCCAATGGCTAAAGGAGGGATAAAAGAACACTTACTTCATCCATAAATCCATGTTGCAACATTTGAAATACAATTTAATTACATCCCTAAAAAGTGTTGAAGGACAAAATTTGGAAGCACACTTGGAAATTGCATAAGAATTAACACAATATTTTCAACATATTTTAGAGGAGCCTATAGGGGAATGACATAATGACATTCAAGATATCAAAAGACACATTCTCACACTAGTTACAATGGAGAAAAATGAGGGTATCCTAAGGTAAATCACTCTGGAGGAGGTTGAAGCCACAATAAAAATGATGCCCCCTAACAATGCTTTGGGCCCACATGACTTTAAAGTAGAAGTTTTTCAATCTTGCTGGAAGATAATAGGAGAGGATGTTTGTAGAGCAGTGGAAGAATCCTGATGAGCCAAAACTATTCTAAAAGCCTTGGATATTACCTTTCTATCTTTGATCCCAAAGAACGAGAAGCCCAAGGTTTTGAGTGAGTATAGGCCAATGGCCTTATGCAGTGTGATCTACAATATTATAACCAAAATAATTGTAAATAGGCTAAAAATCCTCCTCCCTTATCTCATTTCTCCATAGCAGACAAGGTTTGACAAGGGAAGACAAATATTGGATGCGATTATGGTAGAACATGAAGCCATTCATTCTTTTAAGTCCATGAAACAACTCGAAATCTTAATAAAGCTAGATTTGTTGAAGACCTATGAAAAGCTAAATTGGAATTTATTTTACATATCCTTAGAGCATTTGGATTTTCTAAGGCTTGGATACAATGGATCTCAAAATTCGTCTCCTCAACATCCTTTTCAGTGCTATTGAATGGATCACTTACTACACCCTTTTCTTCCTCTAGAGGTATATGACAGGGGGGCCCTTTACCCCCCTTCCTCTTTATCCTAGTAGTGGAAGGTCTAGGAATAAGTTTCAAGGCAGAGGTTGAAACAAACAAAATGAAAGGTATGCTCTTATTCAGGGAGGACTTTCTCCTCACCCATCAATAATTCGTGGATGACATGATGGGATTAAGGGTACTTTCATTAAAAGAAGCTAGAACCTTCAACATAATTTTAGATACATTATTAGTGGCTTCATGGATGGATATAAATTGAGCCAAATATCAAGTTTCCTTTTTTGGTACATCTATGAGAGTTCAAAGGAATATTTCCATAGTTCTAGGCATTCATATTAACACTCTCCCAAACAAATATATAGGTACACTGTTGGTAGAAGTCTCTCTCGACTGGAATTTCTGGGAAGAGTTGTTAAAAAAAATGCAGAAGAGACTATCAAGATGTACATTTAGGGCCTTGAATATGGCAGGGTGACTTATTCTCCTAAAAAATTATTACAAGCGCTTCCCACCTATTTATTCTTGGTGTTGATGCCTCCTAGCTCAATACTTCAGAAAGTGCACAGGATACAAATATCCTTCTTATGGGGGACCCCTGATTGGATTAAAAAAACATTGGAGAAATTATGTCAGCCTAAATTGAAGGGAGTATTGGGTTTAAGGGACCCATAAATCATAACTAAGGTATTAGGAGTGAAGATCTGTTGGACATGTCTGTAAGGAGGAATGGAATTATGGAAAAATATTTAGACTAGAAAATATACCCCCACCACTCTGATACATCAAATAATAAGCATGAACACACACCCCTCGGCCTCCTCAATATGGAATCTGGCTAAAAAGGGCAAAGGAATGATGTAACACACCTCCTCTCATATCTAACTACTTTTACCAGCTTGTTCGAGTAAAACATGAGTTGAGGGGATACTATGATATGATTCAACCTCCTATATGACCTTAAGGAAATGGAGTTGAAAACTTAAGACCTTATTTACTTCTCTCAGGTGCTACAAGACCTCCAGGAGAAACCCAATCCCTCTAGGTTTCGAACCCCTAAGATGACTCTCTTTTTTCCTGACTTATAGCCCCAATCACTCCCTTGTCAAGGCTGCCAAGCAATTGAGATCCTCTAGTCGCCCTCATGAGCCTTCCTGAGCGTGACTATATCCTTTTTTTGCTAGTGCTATGCCAACGACTGCGAGATTTAAGGCTATTTTCCAGGGCTAGGGCTTAATCTCTGCCCAAAACTCTATGAAAATTTTAGAACTCATTGCAAACATGAAGACAATGTTTTTGATAACAAACTTGATCAAAGATTTGATATACCCTAGTCTAATCATGACTCACATTGTGTCAAACACTTGGTAAATATGAAACCTACAGGTCATGAATGCAAACTTGAACATAAGGGAGTGAAAACTTATCTGAGGTTTAACAAGAAGGGTCATTGCCTTCTCACATTAATGGTTATAACACCAATTAGGTGTTACATTAATTATTCATCCAGTTTCAAATAAAACATGAAAAGAGCCACGACTAAGAATTGTCAAATAGCCATGCTTATAACCAACATATAACCAGATAAATAACAATGAGAGAACATCCATTAAAAACACATAATAACTAGTACATTTTCTCATCAAAAGAAAGTTAAAATTAGCTCTTATTAAACATAGGAAAAAGGAAACCAGGTTCGAGACTTCCATGTACCACCCGATCATAGATTGGCTAAACCAACTCTTTCTTTCATCCAATCACACTCGTGCCATATTCTAAGCATGAATGTGGGATCTCATGGGATAAACTAATCCATAAAAACCAAGGGAATCTAGAGGTTAAATCACCTCCACCCTCACCATACCGTGACCTCACCTAAACTGGTGCTGAGATAAAAAACCAAACCAAGCTTGGATGGCTCAGAATTTATTCTCTAATACCTTGAGGAATTTTCCCATCTCCAATGTCAGGCTCTACTATGTATTTCATCATTAATGGTCAAGGGAATCTTTTGGCAATCCAAAGCTCAAACCAAGAACAATCCCATCACACCATGGCTATCCAGAAATGGAAAGGCTAGGCCAAAATACACTGTTGGACCCTGACAAAATCCATGCCAATGACAATAAAGGAACCAAATACTAACATGCACATACCATGAATTTCAAAAATATCAAGGAAACCGTACATGCAACCTATTACCTTCAAGTATTCCTACCGAAGCTGCTTGATCCAACTTTTCCTTGCTTGATCCGTGCTTCCCTTTGCTTTCCTTGTCCTTCCTTTTCTTCCTTATCCTTCCTTTTCTTTCCTTTTCCTTCCTTTACTTCCTTGGTTTCCTCCTCCTATTGATGGTCTTCTCCTCTCTGAGACTAATTCCAAAACTGAACTGACAAAAAGCTACCAACTAATTCTCTGTTGTCTTTTTATTATTCTCGCTTCTAATTTCTTCACATTTCCATTATTTTCCTCCTCACATGCATCATGTGACGTTTCACCTTTGTTTTCTCCTAATTTCCTTTATTTTCATAAATAAATGCCGAATAATGCCACTTTGCCTTTCCAAAGCCTTAGCCATTTCCTTTGTTAATTTCCCCTTAGCCATAAACAAATCAAGTGATTCCTACTAGGATATTTTTCCTAACATTCAACTTGGAATAAGTGTCCCTTGACCTTGGTCTTATTTTTCCATTATTAACTTTTATTACATGAAATTTTAACCCAGGGCTATTGCAGACCCCTCCACCTTAGGGGAACATCGTCCTCAGTGTTAAACCACACCTATACCAAGAAAAACCACTGAAAAAGGAAGAAGAAAAAAGCATGTTGTCTGTGGAGCTTTATAACCCGACTCATTGCAATATTTACAATAACATCCTGCTCCAAAAAAAAAAAACATCATGACAAACATGAAAACATGACAACCATACCACTTATTGGAACTTTATAACATAGCTCATGGTGATATTTACAATAGAAACCATACATGAATATGTACAATACCAAAAAATCATTTGCCTCCATCAAGAAACAATTAAGGATACATAACCCACATTTGATCAACCAACTCCCATGTAGCTTCATCGCCTAAAGTGCTTCCACTGCACTTCAACTTGCTTGATTTATCTATTTTGGAGCATGAGATATTTTCATTGCAATATGCACTAAGGTTTTGACTAGAATTCTCCTTCTTGCTCCACTTGCAATATAGACCAATCAATAACATGATCAACATCATTTACATATATTTTAAGTAATGAAACATTAAAAACATCATGGACTTTCACCGTCGTAGGCAATGAAATTCTATAGGCCACTGGTCCAAACCTCTCAAGGATACCAAAAGTCTCGCAATGCTGTGGTGCCAACTTGGCACATGATCCAATCCTTGAGGATCTCTTCTTGGGATTGATGCACAAATACAGATGCTCTCCAACCTGAAATGAGTTAAATGCCTTGTGTTGGTATGCATAACTATTTTCCCTATCTTGTGTTGCCTTTAGATTCTTCTTTATAACATGCATTTCCAATTCCAAGTTTGCCAACATGTCCAGTCCAATGAGTACCTTGTTCATTGGATCACTCCAACTAATGGGAGTGTTACAACTCTACCCATATAGTGCCTCAAATAGAATCATCTTTAGTGACTCCTGAGAATCATTGTTATAAGAAAACTCAACCAATGGAAGGTACTCACCCATCTCCTTTGCTGGTGCATCACATACATCCTCAACATATCCTCCAGTATCCTGCTAAACCTCTCTGTCTATCCATCTATCTATGGATGATAAGATGTACTAAAGGCCAAATTTGTCCCCAAACCTACAAACATCTTCCAAAACTTGGAAGTGAACATGGCATCCCTGTTTAACACAATCTTCTTTGGAACACAATCTCACGATCTCCCTAATGAAGACCTGTGTTATCTCACTAGCTAAATATGTAGTCTTTACTGGAATGAAGTGAGCTACCTTACTCAACTTGTCTACCACAACCATGATATAGTCATGCTGCCTCGATGTCCTCAGAAGACCTGTAATGAAATCCATGGAAATGAACTCACATTTCCATTTTGGAATCATAATAGGCTAAAGAAATCCACCTGAATGCTTACACTTTTCTTTCACCTACCGACAGTCCAAACATATAGCCATGATTTCTACCACTTCCTTCTTTAGATTCAACCTCTAGTAAAAAAGATTCACTGCTGTCAATGTCTTCTGGTATCATGGGTGACTTGAATAAGGCTTTAAATGAAACTCCTCAAGATAATATTCTTGAGTTCACTGTCATCCAAGACATAGATCATGCCCTTGAATCTCACCAAGCCATTTTCCATGAGATGGTAGTCTACATCCTGGTCACATGTACCCTATTGTAGCATATGCATAAGCTCCATGTACCTGTCATCCTATTGTCATGCCTGTAAGATCCGATCCTGTAAATCTATCCCATATGAGCTCACTGTTGTAATGTGGTTCAACTACACTTTCCTGCTGAGAGCATCTAGAACCCTATTATCCTTACCCTTAATGTATTTGATCTCTTAGTTGAACTCTCTAATTATGGCCAACCATCTAGCTTGCATGGAATTTAGATTCAGTTGGTCAAACATGTATCTCAACCCGCTGTGATTGCTCATCAGCACAAACCTCCTGCCAAGAATATAATGTCTCCACTTCATTAAGGCATGAATAATAGCCACCAACTCAAGATCATAAGTCAAATAATTATGCTTGTCCTCATTCAGTTTCCTAGACACATAGAAGATCACCTTTTCCTCCTACATAAGGATTCCACCAAGACCTCTTTTGCAATCATCTATGCACACTATGAACTCTTTATCTGGATCTATAATCTTTAACATTAGAGCATTTGTCAATAACTGCTTTAACTGTTCAAAAATGGTTGCACACTCCTCTGTCCATTTGAACTTCTTACCTTTCCTTTGTAATGATGCAATAGGGTAGGCAATGTGTGAGAAGTTCTGGATGAACCTACTATAGTAACCTCTAACCCCATGAATGATCTAACTTCATTCACATCGCTAGGATCTTCCCACTCCATGATAGCTCTTACCTTTTCTATATCTGCTACTATGCCTTCCTTGGAGACAACATGCCCCAAGTAGTGCACCTATGTATGAAAGAAACTTCACTTGCTAGGCTTGACATGCAACAAATGTTCTATTAACGACCTCAACACTACTGCTAAATGCTCAACATGCTCTTCCTCATTCTTAGAATATATCAAGATGTCATCAATGAATACAATAACAAACTTATCTATATAAGGACACACCACACTATTCATCAAGAAAGACTCTACCTGAGTGGATGTCTCCACTCTCAGATCCTTTGCATGTGGTTGCTCGACATCAATATGAGGCTCCTCAAGCTTAGGAGCTAAACACTCCTCATCCACATGTAGCTCAAGCTCCCTATGAAGGGAAACTCACATGGCCTTCTCTTCATCAAAGCTGACATCTCTACGAACCACTGTCATTCGACTGGTTGACATGTACACTCGATAGTTGTGAGGTGGATTAGTGCACCCAAAAGATATCCCCAACTTTGTTGTTGTCTCAAGCTTCTTCCATGCATCTTTGGTCACATGGAAACATAATGATGACCCAAAAATCTTGAAGTGACTAACATCTAGCCTCTTACTAGAATAGGCTTCCTTTGGTGTCTTCATATGAAGTATCCGATGTGGGCTATGGTTATGAACATAAACCATTGTGTTGCATGCCTTAGCCCACAAGTGTAGTGTTAGGCCCTGATCATGAAACATTACCCTTGCTTCCCCTACCATGCTTATGTTCTTCCTCTTGGCCACCCCATTCTGTTGACGGTTATGGGGTGCTGTGAACTCCCATTTAATCCCCTCCGCTGCATAGAAGTTCTTAAACTCATTTGAGACATACTCACTACCGTTATCAATGCATGGAGCTTTAACCTTCTTACCTGACTCTTTCTCAACCAATTCTATAAACTCACAAAACTTTGTGAAAGTTTGATCCTTTTTCTACATGAAAAATATCCAACATTTACGAGAATAGTAATAAACAAATATAACATAATACCTGTGTTTGGTCATGGATGCTGTTGAGAATGGCTCACACACATGTGAATGGACTCTCTCTAGAATAGACTCTTCTCGATTGTCTCTTTCTCCAAAGGAAGGCTTGGTGTATTTTCTCAAAGTACACCCGTTGCATGTATCAAATTTCTCAAGCGTACCTTTGGGAAGACCAGTAGATATCTACTGCAATATCTTCAAAGCCCCATGATGCAAGTGGCCTAATCAGTTGTGCCACAACTTAACAATGTCTCGGCTCTGCATTCTTTCTGCTTTTGAGCTCAAAGTAGCACACTCCTCTACCTCCAACTTATAGATATTCTTCACATGAATCCCTATCTTCTTTACTTGACTCGTGGCTATGTGTCGAAGGAACGCCTTTCCTTTCGAGAAGATCACATCATAGCCTCTATCCTAAAGCATGGAAATGGGTACCAAGTTTTTCTTCAACCCGGCCACATACATAACATTTTTCAAGGTGAGTGGAGCCCCATGCTCCCTCTGAAAAGTAATCATGCCCAATCTAGTAACACTATACTTCCCATTGTCACCCATCTCGATATGCATCTAGAGATATTTCTCCTCCAAGTCACTGAATAACTCTTTGTCACGAGTATGTGGAATGAAGCTCCACTTTCTAAGTGCCATACACTTCCCATAATTGATGACACCATGCATGAAATGAGGGAGAAGTCCAATTCGAATTGAGAGGCCAAAGCCTCACCCGCTCCTCCTGAGGACGTCTTCTTGGACTTTTCGAGTGGGCAATTTGTAGCAAAATGGCCCAACTCATGATAATGAAAGAATTTAACTTTCATCATGCCTTTCTTACTACGTCCATGATAAGAATCTGATTTGGAATGGGAAGCTTTCCCTTTCTTCTTCTTTGCCTTAATCGTTAAGGCACAATTCTCTTCATCAACATTCTTTAATGAAGAGCCATCCCTGGTGTTCCTCCTGATCTCCTCCTGCATCAAATATGACCACAGTCATTCCTAATTAGGCAACTTCTCCCAACCATTGACATAGTCCTGATAACTATGCCAACCCTTTGGGAGTCCGAGAAGAGAAAGACTCACCTATATTCTTCGGTGACCATGATTCCAACACTTCCAAGTTCATTATGACATTGAGTGAACTTGGTCAAGTATTTTGAAATAGTCTTGGCTTTCTCCATTTTGAGACTCGAGACAATTTTGTCTGGAACTCCCTCAAGGATTATCTGCCTTGCCTTTGCCACACACTTCTTCCATTCAACTAAATACTATGCATCTGATTCTACTGGCTTGGGGACTTCTTGATCAATGAATTCCTTCAAGCCATTATCTTCTAGCACAGCCTCCATCTTGTCCCTCCAAGCTATCAAATCCGAGCTTCCTTCCAAGGCATACTCGAGTCAGAAACCGTAGAATGCCATCTGCCGATCCTGAAGTATGAAATGCAAATTCGAATTTCACCTGTAACCCTGAACTCAAAAACTTATAAATCTCCTCTGGTATACTGTTCTCATCTCTAATACCATGTAGAAAATCCTGTAGATTCACAAGCTCATGCAATGTACTAAAGAAAGAGACAAGAAACTACTTCTAATATCAACCAGTGGAAGCCAATAGATTGATGAAAATAATAATTGACAAGAGGAAGATAATAAAATACACATAACACAATAAGTATCTAGCGAAAGCTACAACTCAAAACCCCACTATCTGTATTACATTTATCAAAAATCCAAGATGATAATACAATGCTTGTTCTCTCAAGAACAATCCCAACACTCAGTAAAATCAATCTCCAACTCACAAGCAAACTCTTGGCCAACACTTAGCCAATTATCCTGCTCTCCAAGTCCCTATTTCCTTACACAATTCCTATGGTGGATCATACCATATTAATGGGAGGCTAGTGCATCCAAAACTCTGCAATCCCTTCAAGGTTTAGTTCCTGATTTCATGCATGATCTATACAACTTAGTAAATCATACAATTGATAGTATATTGTCCTTGCACTCTAGTCTCAACTGGGTCTTTCTCATAATCGATATGCATGAGTTTTTGATGAGGGAATCTTCAGTTAACTAGAGTAGCACTAGTTAATGCATTAGTGCACCAACTAACTATTAACTCACTATTAGTTCCTCAAACAATTTGGAACTAATTTAACTGGACTTAACTCAGTAAACTGAGTTAACTAATTACAACTCATACTTAACTCATCCTGGACCCCTATTAAATAGAGAGAACATATACATGACTTCAGAAAGAATTCCAACTAAAAATTTCTAAGCTATTTAAGTTAATTATGTAGAAATTTTGAATAATTTAACACATATTCAACAGAGATTATCCTGATCATGTACTATTGCGGAAAACATACACAATACATAAGCTCCTCTACGTCGATCATCAATATAGCAGCATCAATAACAATAAAACATCAAGAGCATTCACACATTAACACAGTATGTATCCCGGGGAAATCATCTCGCTAAAAACCCCAACTATATTTATATTAATGATTGAGTCATGTAACATTACACAGCATAGTACTTCTCACAAGTATCTCCACCTTTGTTACACACAATACGGCTCAGATCTGAATCAATCACTGGCTCAAATCTCCTTCACTGCTTGCCTGCCTCCGCTGCTCAATACCTGCTTAAGAACTGATGATAATTCCAAGGCAACCACGTATTTACTTGGGAAAATCACGTGAGCACAAGCTACAATGTGGGCAAACTCATTGGCATACTCAATCCCTTGATTGTGCAAGATCTGGTGCACAACTATAGTCATAACTGATAGCAATCTGATTCTCTACCACCTGTCCCTGTAAAACTGAACATGCACTGACATGCAACTGAGTTACTGATGTATTCATTAGTTGTATTATGAGTTAATAACTTGTGAATTAATTAATAACTAATTCACCCAACTCATCTCTAGTCTATTTGCCAGTTAGACTAAATACAACCAGTTTAACAAAGCTAAACTGAACACAACTCCATCAACTGCACCTCCTGTCCACTAAACTCAACTCACTTGAGTTCTAACTGAAGTCCTGCATGCAAATATTAGTCATCCCATAGGTAACCACATATTTCCTTCTGGGATCTGCATGTACCACATCCGTAGCTCATCCTGAAGTGGTCCAAGAGAATAAGACAAAGTTTATAGTCTAAATATTATTATGAGCTAATAATATTTGACTGTTCTATATTTAGACTGAGCAGTCACTCCGCTGTGGTATAAAAATAGAAGTCCATCTATTTTTTCCAACTTGATCAATCATCCATAAACAGCAACCTGCAATCCATAGACATGATCCATATGTCTAAAAATAGACATAGTCTAAAAATAGACTTGCGCCAAAAATAGCCTACGGGCCCACTTAGTGAATGCGACTCTTTTCACTAAGCTCCATCATCTTGTTGCAATCTCAGCACTCCCTCTCGACAAGATATGGATTATCAGCAACCCCTATCCTGCCTTGGTGGTACTTGAATTTGCTCCTGGTGAGAGCCTTCATTAGAATATCAATATCCTGATCCTCCGTTGGAATGTACGAAAGTAACATGATCCTCCGCTGCACGCAATCTCTGATATGATGGTACCTGATGCCCTTGGTGCCATATACTCGGCCTCTTGAGCTCCCTGCCCAATCTGCATCCATGAAGCCACATAGCTTCACCTCATCCAATACATATCCTGATGTGCCTCTCTTGAGCCTGCACACATGCGACTCCACCAACTGCTGGTAACCAGTGGCATCCACTACCTTCGTTAAAGTAGCATCTTCCTTCCTCCAACCTCTAGGAAGGAACACAATCTTCACATACAACTGATGAATGTGCCATCCCATCTGCATCACTTTGTAGATCCATCTCGAACCCACCACTGATTTCCCTTCCGGTCTAGGAACAATCTCCCATGCACTGTTTCTGACAATAGAATCATACTCTTTCACCATGGCGTCTACCCATGCGGGATCCTCCACAGCTTCCTCGAAAGAGGATGGCTCAGTCACAACACACTTGCTCATAAGAGCCATGTATCCAGTGTACCGATCAGGTGACTGTCTCTGTCTACGTTGGGCTGTAGGTGGTCCTATAACTTTCTCTGCATCT
>APFE031059240.1:241520-260598 GCA_000404065.3 Pinus taeda
TGAGAACAAGCTACAATGTGGGAAAATATGTGAGCAAACTCATTGGCATACTCAATCCTTGATTGTGCAAGATCTGGTGCACATCTATAGTCACAACTGATAGCAATCTGATTCTCTAACACCTGTCCCTGCTGAACTGAACATGCACTGACATGCAACTGAGTTAACTGATGTATTCTATAGTTGTATTATGAGTTAATAACTTGTGAATTAATTAATAACTAATTCACCCAACTCATCTCTAGTCTATTTTCCAGTTAGACTAAATACAACCAGTTTAACAAAGCTAAACTGAACACAACTCCATCAACTGCACCTCCAGTCCACTAAACTCAACTCACTTGAGTTCTAACTGAAGTCCTGCATGCAAATATTAGTCATCCCATAGGTAACCACGTATTTCCTTCTGGGATCTGCATGTACCACATCCGTAGCTCATCCTGAAGTGCTCCAAGAGAATAAGACAAAGTTTATAGTCTAAATATTATTATGAGCTAATAATATTTGACTGTTCTATATTTAGACTGAGCAGTCACTCCGCTGTGGTCTAAAATAAGAAGTCCATCTATTTTTTTCCAACTTGATCAATCATCCATAAACAGAAACCTGCAATCCATAGACATGATCCATATGTCTAAAAATAGACATAGTCTAAAAATAGACTTGCGCCAAAAATAGCCTGCGGGCCCACTTAGTGAAGGCGACTCTTTTCACTAAGCTCCATCATCTTGTTGCAATCTCAACAAATTAAACTTAATTAACTATTTACAAGTTGCTATGAGAATATAATTCGATTTTAATTCTCAGTTTAATTCAAGGACAAATTAAAATGGAATTTCTTGTTGCCATTTCTCCACACCTTTCAATATGGATACTCTACTGTATGTGTTATGATCTTGGATGCTGTCCTAGAATGAGGACACACAATTTCTAGAATGAAGTCCAAGGATATATGTGTTATTCTAGATGATTTCAGATGTCCAATCTCACTTGATTTGATGAGAGAACTAGTCATTGTTTTTACTGGCCAAACATATGAGCTAGCACCCATTACCAGATAGATAAATAAGGAGATTCTACTTGTATGAAGAATGGGAAAGGGATTTTTCCAAAAATATTATTGAAGATCATGCTCTCCATGGCCTTATTAAATATTGTGATGCACATAATAACCCCTTTAAAAAACCTTAAAACAACAAGAAACATTCTTCTGAATGGAAAGCATCATGAGTATCAAGGTAGCTTTAGAAGTTGCAATGACTACAACATTCCTTATAGAAAAACTTGCTACAATTTTTGAAGAGAAAAAGAAGGTTTCTTATGAACTTGGACTACATGCTAAATACATCATGACCAATAGAGCTTGCATGGCACACATAGGAGCCATTCCTTTTCTTGTATCACTTCTAAGTTCACAGGATCCCAAATTTTAAGAAAATTTTGTAACTGTGTTCCTAAATTTATCTATTAATGAGATGAATGAAGCTAAAATAATGCAATCTAGTACATACATATGATCATCAGTTTTCTCAAAAATAGATGTAGTGTTCTTCAACTTTTCCTCTGTTGGTGAATATAAGAAATTAATTGGAAAGAGGCTTGATGTGATTCCATCCTTGATAAATATTCATTGGGACAAAATTGTCAAATGCAAGAGGGATGCAACTACTACCTTATTTGATCATTCAATTCTTTATTGAAGTGCTTCAGAGAGAGTAGCGGTTGGTACAATTCCTCTGTTTATTAATGTTTTGACAGAAGACACACCAGGTCTTACAAACAATGCAGTTTCGGCTCTTACTGTTCTTGAGAGACAACTATGATTGGCTTCTACTTCACTTAAATTCAAGGAGAATACTGTGGCCAATTTTCCATCACTGTGTTGCAATGGAAGTGGAAAAAATTGTAAATAACTTGTTGAGACCACCATCATTATTGCCTCATCTGTATAATCTTCTTACATCTGATACTCTTAGAAAAAAAGCTATATTTCTTCTCAAAATCCTTCACAGTGGGGAAACTTCAAGAACTCCGCAAACAATGTTCTTGTTGACCAGTGGTTGTCATTGATGTCAATCCAAGCAGCACCAGGGGCTACCTCGATCTTGCATGGGAATTTTGACTTGAAAAAATACTCTATTCTGAGTCAAGGATCTTCTAGATGGATCCTACTCATCGAGATGTTTCCGTTGATATATGGCACACTAAGTAATTCTTCACGACTTGAGAGATATTCATGTTTGAAGTTAGCCCTAGTTAGTGGGTTAAAACCCTATGAGGTTGTGGCATGACACTCATAATTGGTTGTGGTCATTGAATAGTAAATAATTAATAATAAAAAAAATCTCCTAAAATCCCTCCAACTTTCACTTATTGAGGACCCTCTCAACTCAAGACATTCATATAAATAATGACCCTCATATCCTCCTCTAGTAGGGATTTTGTGGCTTCAAACAAGTCATCGTGGCATTTTCGCTATAACTTGTTTTTTGCGAAGCTTCAAAATCTGAAATTAAAACCCATTTGTGATGAACCTCTTGACCAAATTTCAGATCTTGGTTCACTATAGTTTCAGAGATATGATCTGAGGACGTTAGGGTTTTTGCAGGCTCCCAAATTCCATGTCAAATAGGTGATGTTGGGAAAATCATCTTAACTTTCTCCCTGAGCATTGGATTCAAATTTCGTAAATATTCATAGAAAGAGGATGAAGCATAGTTTGATGAGTAGTGTTTTCAAGGCCGAAGGTTGCAATAGTGAAGCATGGAAATTTGTACAAGTTTGCTCTACTGAACCAGTCTATAATAAGGTCATCGTGGGATATTGGGCATAAATTGTTCTTGAACAAACCAATCTTGATCAGACCTGTGGGGTTGGAAAGAGGAATCATATGGATACCATAGGACAAAATTTCAAACCTTGGAGATCTGAAATTACATAGATACAACAAATTCAATATCGATTGCCTAGAAGGCAAGAAAAAACATGCATTCAAGGATCATTGCAGTAAGGACCACACATCAACAGTCAAGGGTAAGTCTCCTACAAAAAGGTATGTATGATTAGTGTTTACATTTGAAATATGAGTATCATCTTTGACATATGTTTTTGCAGGACAACGTAAGTACATACAGGGTCTCAGTTATATCTCTATGTCTCATATGTCACAGTTAGTTTTGATACCACATTTCAGATGTCCTATTCTTGATACTACACATTTGATGCTACATATTCTTCATGCTACACCAAGTTTGCTAAAATCTATATGATGTTTTAAGTTCATGTTACTTGTCTTGTCATAGTTGATAGAATAGTCTTTGTTGTTGTACTTGGAACTTGGTCCATCACAAATCTAGGGCCTGTCATTAGTTTTTATTGTATATATCTTTAGGTTAGTTTTGGATATAGTCTTGCATAGAGTCTAGTTCTATATCAAGAGTGGGAGTCTTTATCTACTGCTGCAACAAATCAACAACAAAAGTGGCAAGCACACTTCAGGTGCACATTGTAATTTTAATTTATTCATTATTATGCACTTACATGTGTTTTGTAGGAAAAGGTAAGTTGAAGGGTATTTTGTTTTGTTCTGGGAATTTTTTGCCACGAAAAATTTGCATGCAGGTAGAAGAAGATTCAAGTACAAATTCAAGCAAGAATTCAAGAGCAAAAGTATCAAATCAAAGGAAGCATTGTAGTGGGACATTCTTTGAAGACATGAAAGCCATCTGTATATTGTGAAGAAGTGTCAAGGCCAAGAGTCATCATTGTAAAGTTGTAAAAGAGTCATTTGTAAAAGTTTCATCATTGGAAGAGTCATTATTGTAAAAGAGTCAATCTACCTAGAGTCGAAAAAGCATTATTGGGAGGTATAGAAGTCTTCGTTGGGATGATGTCATGGTTTGGTTGTAGGTCATAGTATGATTGGGTGTTCAGTCAAAATCATTTTAAATCATATTGTATCATGGATCGTTGTCGATGGTACAAAATCCACACTCTTGTCTCATTTCAGTCATTATAGGGTGGAAGGGAGGTGCTAAGATGGTGCATGAAGTCACCTATAAGTTGGAGCCTATGAACACTTTAGGGTGGTAGGTTGGTCTAGGATGTTGGGGCATCCATTCAGTTGACTACTGAAGAAACCATGGCATTAGGGTGTACTTCTTGTGGGAGCTGGAGAAGAATGATTTTCTAGAATTATAGGAAGTTGTTGCTTTCATTTCAGTTGGGGCTAAATATTAAAGAATTTATTAGAAAATCATTCAATGGTTTTTGAATCGGAGGGGGTTTTCCACCTAAAATTCTTGTGTCTACTATGTTCTTTTATTTACTATTATTACTGCATAAATATTAATAATAATTGAAGATTAACTAATGCTCTGAAAAGATTTAAACATGATAATTGCTAAGGAATACTGATTCACCCCCTTGCTTAGTATTTCCAACAATTGGTATTAGAGCTTAGTTCCTTCAATAGTAGTATAAAAATTGGAAGGAGATCATGGAGTTTACTAAGAATAGAGTTCCTTTGTTAAATGGAAACAACTATGCACTTTGGAGTGGAAGAATGTAGGTTCATTTACTGGCACAAGGATATGAAGTATGGGAAATCGTTGACAAAGGCTTCACACCGACCTAGGATGAAAAAGGTAAGAAAAATATGGTATATGACGTAAAGGCTAAAGATCTTATTATTAGTGGGCTTATCAAATATGTTTATCTTAAGGTATTGAGTTGTAAAATTGCTAAAGAAGTATGGGGCAAGCTTAAAAATATATATGTAGGGGACTCAAAGGTGAAAGAAGCAAAACTTCAAATTTTTAGGGAAAAATTTGAGCAACTCAAAATGAGTGAAGATGAAGATATTTTTGCATACTTTCAGCATGTTGATGAAACAAGAAATACATTGGAAGGTTTGGGAGAAACTGTTGAAACAAAATTTGTTGTCTGAAATATTCTCAAAACCTTGCCAGCAAGATTTAACCCTAAGGTATCTGTCTTGGAAGATAGATCGAATCTAACCAATCTCAGCATAGATGAATTGCATGGAATTATTATGGCATATGAAATGAGTATTGAAGAAGAGGATGGCACATCTCACTTAGAAACAACATTTTCTGCTTCCAAGAAGAATACTAAGGACAAGCAAGCTCCGAAAGAAAAAACTTGTAATTATAAGGATGAGGAAAAGGAAGAAGATGAAGAAGAATTCTCAGATAAAGAGTTTGCCTACTTCACGTGGAAAATGAGAATAGGTACAAGAAAATACAAAGGTAAACTTCCATTAATATGTTTTGATTGTGGTGAGGTTGGGAATTTTACAGCCAAATGTCCTCACCAAAATGAGGTTGTTACGAATGGAAAGAAAGGTCACAGGAAGTTCAACAAGCAAGATAGGAAGAAATGGTTTAAGAAAAATTTCTTCACCAAAGAAGATAGTTCCTCATTCGAAGATGACAGTGATAACGAAGAATAATTCAATGGAAGAGTATTTTTTATGACCAAGCACAATAAGAAAGAGGCACCTGACAAAGAAGGAGACGAAGAAGAAGAAATGACTGAGGTTGAATTTCAAAACGAAGTGATTAGTTTTATCAAAGGGCTCAAAGTCAAGAAGAAGCATGTCAACACTCTTGAAGATGAATTAAAGACAAAAAGAGAACATGTCCTCAACCTTAAAATCAAAGTTGAAGAATACAAGCAAATTGAAGAATCTCTCAGGAAAGAATTAAATGAAAACAAGGAAAGAGAAGCATTGGAAGCTAAAATAGTTGCTCTATGAAAGCAAGTAAAAAATGGAAATAAATTTCAAAACTACACCAACATTTCAAAGACTTTAGATGAATTCATCAGCAACCAATGATCATATAGCGACAAGATTGGTCTTGGTTACAAAGAAAACTTCGAAAAGAAATCGAGTCCTTTTATGATAATTAAAGAAGATGGATATGCATAATCTACTAAGCAAATAGATCTCTCAGCTAAATCAAGAGATCAAGACTTGCAAGAAGAAACTTGGAAGACAATTCCTTGAAGAATATTTCGTCCCAGGTACCAACCTATCTTTTATGGTCATTGTTATTCATGTGGAAGGTTTGGACATAGAGCTGCAGAATGTCACATGTATGTTTGGAATGAATATAATTCCAGGTGATCCTCCAAAAATGGATATTCCAGAACTCAACATAATATCAACTAATTTGATCATTTGAGAGATGATGTCAAATGTTATAAATGTAAAAATTTTGGACATAAGGCTAGGGAATCTGAAGTTCCATATAGGTATAACTATTATCCGCAAAACCCTAGAAGAAAATTTGCAGGATCACGAGATAGACACCAAACAAAATCTTCTATGAATGAAATCGAATGTTACAAATGTCATAACTATGGACACATAGCTCGTAACTGTAGGTACAAGATGGAATCAACCATGAATGAAATTCTTGACGGCGATAATAAGAAGGTTTGGAAAGGAAAATAGGTACATGATGGACAAGTACAAGATGAGGAAGAAAATCAAGAAGGTAATAAGGTCCCAACATTTATGCTTTCACGATTCGTAATGAATTGCGAGGAATTAGCAGTTTCTTTAGATAATGATTCAAGTCAAGATGGCCCATTAGGTGACTCACTATATTGAACAATCTGGCTTTTTGACTCCTTAATGTTTGTAGAGGAGGAGTCTATGCAGCAGTATATGGCACAAGTCTACGATTGACATGACAATAGTTTGAACAAGAACAAGATGGCAGTTTCACTACAAGGGGAGAAATACAGTTGAAGGATTATAGGTTACCAGGAACAAGGCAAGATTAGTCTACAAAGGATATGCATAGGTTGAAGGAATCAATTTTGAAGAAAAAATTGCTCCCATTTCCAAAATTGAAGCTATCAGGGTGTTTCTCGCTTATGCTTGCTCGAGAAAAATCAAGGTCTACCAAATGGATTTTAAGTGAGCTTTTCTAAATGGTGAATTGGAGGAAGAAGTTTACATTGAAAAAACCAAAGGTTTTTTTCTCTCTGAAAAAGAAGACTACGTCTACAGATTAAAGAAGGCTCCATATGGTCTCAAGCAAGCTCCTAGGGCTTGGTATGCTCATATTGACAAATATTTAAATCAACAGGGATTCAAGAAAGGAAGTGCTGACAACAATATTTATGTGAAAGTGGATCAATATAACCTAACAATTATCAAAGTATATGTGGATGATATAATCTTTGGAAGCAGTGATGACAGATTAAGTAAAGACTTTGCCACAAAAATGCAAAGTGAGTTTGAAATGTCTATGCTTGGTGAACTAAAATACTTTTTAGGGCTTTAGATTTCTTAGCAAGATAAAGGAATATTCATATATCAAACCAAGTACATCAAATAAATTCTCAAGAAATTCCAGATGGAAGATTGCAAGCTAGTCCTTACCCCCATGGTAACAGGTTGCAAGTTAAGCTTAGAAGACTCATAAAAGGATGTGGACCAAAGGTTGTATAGATCCATGATTGGTAGTCTCCTATATGTGACAACCTACCATCCAGATGTGATGCAGGCAGTTGGACAAGTAGCACGATTCCAAGCAGCACCAAAATAATCTCATATCATTGTTGTCAAAATAATTATTCGATATCTTAAGGGAACAACAAAATATGGTCTTTGGTATCCCAAAGGAAATGATTTGGTCATCCAAGCTTATACATATGCATATTGGGCAAGAAGTGTTGATGATCGTAAGAGTACTAGTGGAGCAACATTCTACCTAGGTGGTTTCCTTGTCTCATGGTTAAGTAAAAAGCGATCTTCAATATTGTTATCCACATTGGAAGCAAAATACATCACAACAACAACTTGTTGTACTCACATTCTCTAGATGAAGAAAACCTTGCAAGATATTCAAGTTATGTTTGATGATCATATTCCTATCTTCTGTGATAGCACCAGTGCCATCAGTATCTCCAAAAATCTTGTGATGCATTCCAAAACAAAGCACATTCTGATAAAATATCATTTCGTTAGAGAGTAGGTCACCAAAAATAATATCAAGCTTGAATATGTTGGAACAAAGGAACACATTGCTAACATATTTACCAAACCATTACCTCGTGAAGAATTTGAGTATCTTCGCCAAAAGCTTGGGATTCTCCCAATTTCTCATTAGAATCTTTCTCTTATCTAACTAAGTAGAAAGGGGGAGTGAAGGTGTGTACAGGTCCACAGGATGACAATTTGTGAGGGGGAGTTACCCTTTGCCATTGATGACAAAGGGGGAGAGAAGGCATCAATAAGAGGTGTCATGATCGCAGGGGGGGTACTTGTGTTTCCATCAATGCCAAAGGGGGAGATTGTTGATTAGTGGTTGTCATTGATGTCAACCCAAGCAGCACCAGGGGTTACCACGATCTTGCATGGGAATTTTGCCTTCAAAAATTACTCTATTTTGAGTCAAGGATCTTCTATATTGATTCTACTCAAGGAGATGTTTTTGTTGCTATATGGCATGCCAAGTAATTTTTCATGGTTTGAGAGATATTCATGTTTGAAGTTAGTAACCCCAGTTAGTGGGCTAAAACCCTATGGGGTTGTGGCATGACACTCATAATTGGTTGTGGTCATTGAATAGTCAATAATTAATAAAACAAAATTTCTCCTAAAATCCCTCCAACTTTCACTTGTTGAGGACCCTCTCAACTCAAGAAATTCATATAAATAATGACCCTTATATCCTCCTCTAGTAGGGATTTTGTGGCTTCAAACACGTCATCGTGGAATTTTCGCTATAAATTTTGTTCTGCGAAGCTTCAGAAGCCGAAATTAAAACCCATGTGAGTCGAAATATTTATGAACGTCGTGACTGAATTTAAAATCTTGGTTCACTATATTTTTGGAGATATGATCTAAGGAAGTTAGGGCGTTTGCAGGCTCCTGAATTCCATGTCAAACAGGTGATGTTGGGAAAATTTTCATAACTTTCTCTCTGAGAATTAGATTCAAATTTAATAAATAGTCACAAAAATATGATGGAATTTAGTTTGTTGAGTAGCATTTTCAGGTCCAAAGGTCGCAATAGTAACGCGTGGCACTTCGTACAAGTTTGCTCTCCCAAACCAGTCTATATTCTGGTCATCGTGGGATATTGACCATAACTCTTTCTTGAACAATCAAATATTGATCAGACCTATGGATTTGGAAAGAGGACTCAAAGGTATACCACAAGATGAAATTTCAGACCCTGGAGATCCAAAATTACATAGATACAATAGATTCAATATTGAGCTCCTACAAGGAAAGAAAAAGTATGCATTCAAGGATCACTGCAGTAAGGACTACACACCAATAGTCAAGGGTAAGTCTCCTACAACAAGGTATGTATGATTAGTATTTACATTTGAAATATGAGTATCATCTTTGACATATGTTTTTGTAGGACAACCTAAGTACATACAGGGTCTCAGTTATACCTCTATGTCTCTATATGTCATAGTTAGTTTTGATACCACATTTCAGATGTCCTATTCTTGATACTACACATTTGATGCTACATATTCTTGATGCTACACGAAGTCTGATAAATCTATATGATGTTGTAAGTTCATGTTACTTGTCTTGTCATAGTTGATAGAATGGTCTCTGTTGTTGTACTTAGAACTTGGTCCATCACAAGTCTAGGGTCTGTCATCAGTTTTTATTGTATATATCTTTAGGTCAGTTTTGGATATAGTCTTGCATAGAGTCAAGGCCTATATCAAGAGTGGGAGTATTTGTCTACTACTGCAAAAAGTCAACAACAAAAGTGGCAAGCACACTTCAGGTACGCATTGTAATTTTAATTTGCATTTATTAATTATTATAAACTTACATGTGTTTTGTAGGCATAGGTAAGTTGAAGGGTATCTTGTTTTGTTTGGGATTGGTTTTGCCAGGAAAATTTTGCATGCAGGTAGAAGAAGATTCAAGTACAACTTCAAGAGAAGAAGTATCAAATCAAAGGAAGCATTGTAGCGGGACATTATTTGAATACATGACAACCATTCATATATTCTGAAGAAGTGTCAAGGCCAAGAGTCATCATTGTAAAGTTGTAAAAGAGTCATTTGTAAAAGTGTCATCATTGGAAGAGTAATTATTGTAAAAGAGTCAATCTGCCTAGAGTCGAAAAGGCATTATTGGGAGGTATAGGAGTCTCTGTTGGGATGATGTCATGGTTTGGTTGCAGGTCATAGTGTGATTGGGTGTTTGGTCAAAATCATTGTAAATCATATTTTATTGTGGATCGTTGTCCATGGTGCGGGAATCCATGCTCTTGTCTCATTTCAGTCATTATAGGGTGGCAGGGAGGTGCTAGGCTGGTGCATGAAGTTGCCTATAGGTTGGAGCCTATGAAAACTTCAGGGTGGTAGGTTGGTATAGGATGTTGGGGCATCCATTAAGTTGACTACTGAAGAAACTAGGGCATTGGGGCATCCTTCCAGTGGGAGATGGAGAAGAATGCTTTTTTATAATTCTAGGAAGTTGTTGCTTTCATTTTAGTTTGGGCTGAAGATTAAAGAATTTATTAGAAAAGTGTTCAATGGTTTTTGACCTGGAGGGGGTTTTCCACCTAAAATTATTGTGTCTACTGTGTTCTTTTATTTACTGTTATTACTGTCTAAACATTAATAATAGTTGAAGATTAACTAATGCTCCAAAAATATTTAAAAGTTCTAATTGCTAAGGAATATTGATTCACCCCCCCTCAATATTTCGAAGAGTTCTCATATGATACTGAAAGTTTAGTTAATACAGTGCGCTAACAGCTGGATATTTTGGTACACTTTTGCATTATTATTGTTAATTTTTAAGAAGAACTCATTTTCTTATGTGTTAAGCACCTGCCAATAATTCGTGAAGGTGCTCACCTTTTATTGGCATAGTATATTATTTCACTTTGGTAAACACGAACGAAAATATATTTAAGCATTCTATTGTTCAAACATGGTAATATCTTGTCCTTTTTAATTTGTAAACACACGTGACAAAACTCAAACTCTAGCCATCTGCAAAGCCTTGGATAAGTTCAAGTGGAGGCCATGTATACCAAAACTAGTTGGAATAGGAAAAAAATGTAGGTATGAAACAATTTGAACATACCGCCGACCATTACAAGGATATGGGTTAGATCTTAGAATAAAAAAACCATGTGAATGAATTCAGTTTGTGCGCATGGATTGCAAGAACCCTTAACCCTTTGTTGTAAAATTCTCTACCAGGAAGCTTAATATAATAATGCCCTAAAACCCTAAATCCTTGATTTCCTTAGAGTAAAGAAACAAACAATTATTTGGAAAACAAGTTCATGAAGGGGGCAGAGCGAAACATTTTCCTTGAAGTGTAGTTGGGTGAGATAGAGGATGAACTGAACAATCTCAACCTCACACAGCAATAGACTATGTTGCAGAGCATCTGGAAGCCACACCAACCCGGGGGATACAACTAAGTGAATTGAAAGTGACTCCCAATAGAAAACTCAGATTTTACGTAGTTGTGTATGCACTGGATTAATATCCACCAATAACTCTATAAAAAAAGTAATATTACAAGGATTTATCATTTCACACACCCCCAAAAAAAAGTTCCATGAATCGTCATGTGTGAGTTTCATACTATTGCATGCTCGTGACACCCTTGTACCGAACCTTTGTAATTTCAGACAATCTAGCCCATTGAGACATATATTCATTTAGAACACACGAGCTTATATGTAGCTTGAAGTAAGAATATATTTCTGCTAAGCCAACGGTAAAGCAGATGCATAATTCTTTATGCCCAACCAAGCCATAATAACATGATAACAAAGTGCACAATGAGTTGTTCAAAGGCTAACAACACAGGCAGAAGACTATGCGTATCTACCCATCATAGTATTTTTACCATTTTTGTGTGATAAGGGATATTCCTAGTAGGGTTTTTTTTCTTCATAAAAGAGAAATTGACCTAAATTTTTTGGAGATTTTTTCAAAAACCAAGTTTAATTTATTATTAAGAATTTCGTTTGTGAAATGTAATATCTGAGAGATACTAACTCACTTGAATCCTCAAATTTTTTAATTAAATTTTATCTCATTCAAAAATGTATGTTCACATACAGTAAAGATATTATTCCCTCTTTATGAAAAATAAAACTAGTACACCCAATTGCAAATTCACGAGAATGCTGATCGTCATCAACAACGCTACTCCTTACAGATTTATGAAGAGTTTAGTTTATTAAATCATTTGTAATTTTTTGAGTGGTTTGTACCTCCAACAATAACACAATCCCCACCATCAGAACCAATATTTTATTAAGACTTTCTCCTTACCAACATAATCACATGAAAGAGATAGGTTTTATCATCTCAGCACTTTAAGTTTCATTTTGTTAATGAAACCAGTAATGAGTTATGATGTTGGTTACTCTTATCCGGGTTCTTTCGAAATATTCTCAATGGAAATATTGTCTCATATTAAATCTATATGTAAAACATTGTTCATACATTTTATTTTTGTGGATGAATGTCTCTTTTTGTAACTAATCACTTCTCTTTTTGGTGGCTAAAACACTAATGAATTGAAGCTGCTTAGTCATTTGGGGTAATAAGTCATGATCATGAGAAAGAGCATGTGGATGAATCTATGATATATCAACTATACATCACCATCACTCGACACCTGCACATGGGTCACAGATATGGCATACGAGGGACATATAAGCACATTTCTTACATACCGGTCGAGTACACCTCTCCCTCTATTTTATAGAAAAGAATTACTTGAAAAGTTGCTTAGGCTTCACGTGAAAAGAAGATCTTGCTTAGTGGGCTTGTATGACTTTGCTGGCTATAGGGAGAGTCTAGCACCCCTATAAAGAGAAGGCCAGGTTTCATTAAGTCTAAATTCCCATCCCCATACGCCACATTCTCAGAGGATAATATACCAATTCAGGTTCCTTCCAAATATTCTCAATGGAAATACTATCTCGTATTAAATCTATATGTAAAACATTGTTTATAAATTTCATTTTTGTGGAAGAATGTTCACAAACTCGGTTCTCTTGAATGATTATTATAATTTTCTAATATAATGCATTTTTGCTCCCTATTTTCCACCAGATCAACCTCAGAAATTTGCAAATGTCCATAAAGTATTCAGAGCTAGCAAAATGATGAAGCTTTTGAACAAATTTCATCCACACCAGTGTGAAGATGCGGTTAACTCCTTAGCGTATGAAGTAAATGCTCGACTACAAGATCCAGTGTTTTTTTCAAGCAGAAAAAAACGCTTTCCATTTAAACTGCAAATGAGTTATTTCCATGTAAATTGTAGGATCTAGTCTATAGATGCATGAGACTTATTTTCGTCCTTAGCGTATGAGGAAAATGCTCAACTGCAAATCCAGTTGATAGATGCGTGGGATTTATTTTGCTCAGCGTATGAGGCAAATGCTTGATTGCAGATCCAGTCTACTTAACGTATGAGGCAAATGCTCGACTACAGATCCAATCTACGGATGTGTGGGAGTTATTTTCATCTTACAACACCAACTTAAGAAATTATAGGCTGATTTAAGCAATTCTTGCTTAGAGCTCTCTAAATACATAAAAGTGGGGATCACTGACCCTTTACTTGCAGGCCCTGCTTCAAACCTAGACATCGGTTTGGGATTACCTGAAACTTCACGAGAGAACATTTTCAGGGACAAAATGATGGTATCATATTACACGCTAAACATTTGTCTTAAGTGTGTTTTTAGATTAGCACACACAACCCAAATGCTTGCATTCACAATGAGTATACACCACATAGAAAATCAAATTAATTAGGAAAAATGCACTAGACATCAAGTCCATCTACGCAGACAAAAGTATAAGCAGAGCTTACCTTACATTTGGTGAATTCACGCTTATGATATTTGGGATTTTCTGCAAAAAGGCTAGCATGCAACATCAATGTGTAAGCAATAGTGGCCCCATACTTTCTATAGAGCATTCTAAATGGAAGTTTTGATTGATCAACCATGGATGCTACTATCAATTTTGGATCCCCCAACTTCCTCCAATGCCTCCATGCCCTTTCTATTAGAGACCCATCTGCCATACTTTCATCACTTCAATCAGATAAGGAGTGTCTAGAGTCCAATGAGGTGAGAGGACTGAACAATCTATGGCTTCAAAGGTATCTTCAACTGCATCCTCTAAAGAAAAATGTGGTGATTCAGAAAGAGTGAAATCATCGATTTTGGAACACAGGAAGTTGCCTGCGTACTCTTCAGCCTCTATTGTCACTAAACTAGCAGAGGAAGATAAGTGAAATTGTCTTAATATCTAAGAAAGAAAAGGAAATGGTAGGCCACTAGAATATCGCTTATCTATGCTTGAAATCGATGAGAGGCATGTGAGAGAAGCCTTGTATTCATTGAGGGCCATCTAGTTAGTTGGCCTCCCTGCTCAATGGCAACATTCTAAACATCACAAGAGCTAAACATAAAAAAGAAGGGTTTTTATAAACCTCTCCTCCAAACTTAAATATTCGTTAAGTCTCCATTAAGTCCAACAAAAATCTTGTTAACTTTTTAGGGAAAACACAATTTTTTTAATCTATTTTGGGTTGGGTTTAGTTAAATGTTGCTTGGGGTAATTTAATTTTCATATTTTTTTTAAAGAATATTTTGATTTTCAATAATTCATTCATTTTTTAGATTAAAAATTTAAAAATATTTCATTAATTAAAAACCATTTTAGTGTATGTTTTTAAATTAAAAGTATTTTTAATATTTATTAAGAAAATTAAAGTGGTCTTTGGATGGAGTATATTGCCAATATTGTTTAGTGTTCATGTATTTGAAGGATATTGCCAATTGTGTTTAGTGTTCAAGTTAACCTAATAGAATGAAGAATGATTAACCTCCTCGGAGCACAAGAGGCTATGTTTATGTGACATTAATAATGAGCAATGTTATTAGAATATGCCAAAAGAGATTAATTAATATGCAAACAAATCAAAAGGTTAGGCATCCTTACTCACCTACAATGTCGTGATCCTCCCATAGAATTTGACAAAGGTATTCACATCTGCACACATACATATAAGAAAAGTAAATGAGAAAAATGATGGAAAATATAAATCTAACTAGGATATAAAACATGTCTTCAGTATTTGGTAGAAGGATATCAATCTCACTCCTCACATATATAATTGAAGCATTCCTTTGAGGTTATAATTTAAGGATAGGATAAAAAAAATGTGAAGAAAGTATGATTCTCAACACTCAGATAATCATGTGAGTGTAACATTCCACAATAGGCTTGAATATAATCTTTCATTGCTTACAGACTTTGGCAATAGAATGCAACTCATTGTTATAGGTTGGGCATCTATGAAAACCATCATAGAGTGTTGGCTATGATATACCATCAAATGTTTGTGTCATGTGGGAACTACATCAACAACATGAACGGTTGGCTCATATTAGGGTCCCTATTTTGCAGCCATTCATCGAAAAAAACTACTTCCCCGATGGGATAGAAGTGAAAACTGATAGTTGCAAAGGTAGGAATAATGTCATAAGAGGTAATATTATTTCCATAAATAAGAGAACCAAGAATAGGCTCATGAACATCATCAATATCAATTTGAGGTGCTATAATGAAAGCAATAATGAATACAAAAGTTGTGTTCAATAGGATATGGATCATCAAGATGTTGAACCATCTAATCTAAAGATGGTTTTCAGTGCTAGCGATCTAGTCACATAAAAAACCTTACTAATTTGCGCTTTGGGATACCCTCGGGATTTAATAAGTAATCCAAAATGAAGGGATTTGTTGCTAAGGTTATTCATTCCTTAACAATAACCATTGTGTTTAGCTCAAAAATTTTGATAAAGCTATAGTGATATCCTTTCACATATTTATATTGTAGCACCCCAAGCCATCTATTTTCCATCATGTATGAGAATTAAAGTAAAGCGAGATAAAGAGTAATTTTTAAACTTTCCACACAACTAAGGTATTACTCTTGAAATGGTAGTTGATTATCAACTTTACCAGTTCACTTTAGGAGTCAACAATGGTCATCACAATTAATGTGGGGAAGAAATTATAGATAAATTTATATATTTATTTTAAAATTTTCTCAATTATTAAAGAGTAAATAAGGTATAAATATAGTTATAGGTATTTCCATTGTTTTTTAAATTTTTGCAATGTTAAATTAGGCGTGAATCTAATATTGAGGAAGATGGTTTGTTTTACTATTCTCCATAATGTATTCTTCTCTTTGCAGGTATTCTTCATAATGTATTTGCCTCAGTTGTAAGTCTTTGAATTTAATTTCTTGTGAATGTGATCAAAGGATATAACCTTGAAGGTTCTAATCAACTCCATAACTCTAATAATATATTGATCCAATAAAGAAATGTTCAAGGAAGTATAACCTTTCAGCCAATTTATAACAACCTTTGAATCCCTTATCACTTGTAAGTCCAGATTGTTGAAGTGACATAATTAAAATGACTAACATAAATGATTAATTTGTATTATTGTAGTACTTTTTAAGTAGTACTTTTGTTCCTAAACTAAATTAGTCATTCACGTTAGTCATTTTTAGTTGCATTACTTATTATCTAGTCATATATTTTAAACGAGACTAAATTAATCATTGATGTTAGTCGTTTTTAGTTGGGTCACTTAAGATTGCTCATTTTTGGTAGTATTTCACTTGGAAAATTTGTAGTGACTAACTTTTTTAGTCACTTGGTCACTAATTTCATCATTTTCTACTAGTGGAATGAGGGAAAAGTCCAATTCGAATTGAGAGGCCAAAGCCTCACATGCCACTCCTCCTGAGTTCTTCTTAGACTCCTTGAGTGTACCATTTGTAGAAAAATGGCCTAGCTTATGACAATGAAAGCACTTAACTTTCGTGATGTCTTTCTTCTTAACTTGATGATAATAAGCTGGTTTAGATTGGAAAGATATCCCTTTCCCTTTCTCCACTTTAATCGTTAAGGCACAATTATCTTCATCATTAGTCTTTGATGAAGAGTCATCCCTGGTGTTCCACTTGAACTCCTCCTGCATAATATTCAACCATAGTCATTCCTAATTCGACAACTTCAGCTAGAACCCATACCATAATCTATAGTTGAGCCAGGCAAGAGATCCTGAATAAGGCCCAAATCTATAGATTTTTGGGAGAGGGAATGGGATTTCAAGCAAAGATTATATTTGGGTTCAAGGGGGAAAGGGGAGAGGGGTATTCCACCAATGAAATATTAGAATACTCTGAGATGGTAGGAGAAATGCATGTATGAAGGGGCAATGGATGAGGGATAGGAAAATAGAGCGGAGGAAGGAGCAATAGTACCTATAAGGGAACATTGGCTGAAAAAGGTTGAGAGGGTACAAGAAGAGAAGTGGGAGAAACATAGGCACCAACAGTAGCAAAAAAGGAAATAGAAATAGAGGGAGGACCAAAAATAAGTGTGAGCATACCGAGAGCCATAATGGGAGACATAGGAGTTATTGTGTTCCATTCAGGCCAATTTAGTTGTGCCATAAGAGTCTCTGTTGTTATTTTTATTTGTTGGGAAATATGTTGATCACCTTGATTTCTCTAGTTGAGCAAGTGTTCCATGTCCAAGAGATATGGATTAGGTATTCAGTGGGAAACTTACACAACCATTTATTTTTGAAGTTTGATAGGGCACAATCCATTAATTTCCATATTCATGGCATCACCCACATCAAAAGGGCATGCCTTTGTAATCCAATGTATGCATATACACAACATATCTAGACCTGATGGTAATGGAATTAACTAAACCTTTTGCGAGGTTTAGCTTGACTAAAATATTATCCATACTTATATTCCATACAAGCAAATATGAAGTGTCTGCTTCATAGAAAAACCCCAAAATTTAGTGGAATACGATGTTTTCCCAAGAAGTATGGGAAGACTAGGAATGTGAACCCAAATTGGTAGTTTTGATAGTTTCTCTGACTAGACGTCAAAATATAGGGTCCATTTCTTAGAAAGATGGTTTGTGATCCCCATTATTATTGAGCTTGAAGTAGTTTTTATGCACCCCCACACAAAGCTATTTCCAAGTTTATCCAACCCTTGGAAAGAATCATACGCTGAGGAGATTACCTTAAGAGGCTAGGGAAATTTTGCATTGTCCACTAGTGAAGGGTGTTCATTGACATCTATTTGTTGGCATATTGGTTCACTAGATATGTCTCCTCCATATTGAACAAGTCATTTAGCCGAATTCCATTTCCCATAACTAAGATAAGTTCAATTACCTTCATCTTCATGCACTTTTTGTTTCTTCGTTGAGAACCTTTGACTACTGTAGATAATGGAGGTTGGTTCAAGTTAGGACCACTATCACTTATCATACTCAAAGACAAAACCAACTAGTGAAACCACCTTGAGAGAGGAGAGAAATAAGGAAATAATTGCTTCTAGTGATGGAACAAGGCTCCATATAGGGGAGGATGCATAACTTAAGGAGCTAGAGAAGGAAAGTGATTGTTGGGAGTAGTTGGGGGAGTACATAATGTTGAGAGAGTGTCATAAATACCTTCTAAGAGATCCATTGCAACTTGCATGTGGGGAGAGGACAATATTGAAGTGGGGATTAGATGGTGTAGTACCATCATTGGTAGTTACGACTTGCAATCAGTCTCTCGTGATCTTGCAAGATGATGATGCTAATGGGGAAGTACCAGTAATACTAGTCAAGTTAGATGTAAATGAAGCTAAAGAAGTCCAACTAGAGACCCCACGAAATGGATCCTCTAAATAATCCACTAGATCAAGTTCCATTTTCCCCTCTAATCATATCCAAAACCAAACACATGTACTCTAGAGAAGATAAAATCCAAACTCTAAATATTAGCTATGCTATTACATAAAACATGCATCTTTTAAAATCTACCATGCTTTTTGCATTTAAATTTATACTTTTATTTACCTAATTTTCATATTTAGTAAGGAATAACCACTTCATAACATTTATTTGTTATTTATATACTTCTCTCAAAATTGGATTGATGTTTAAAT
>APFE031059240.1:260871-301024 GCA_000404065.3 Pinus taeda
TTGTAGACATTTGTAGCATAATGTTGATATGATATAGGTGTAGTTGGCATGGGGATTCATTCTTAATCTCAAATGAAAACAAGAAATTAACTTTGATTAGGTGAGATAGCCAAATCAAGTAGAGGCATGGGAATTGTTACGGGGGTTGATGATTTTGGAATGGAGAGTGATTAATCATTTCCCACTGGTTGGTGACTCCATAGTAATAATATGTGATGTGCATTATGAAATAATTCATCAAGATATATAGTTGAGTGGGCTATTAAATAGAGCTCAAAGATTGCTTAAAAGCTTGAATCCATAGATTATTTCTAGAATCAGAGATTGCAAAACTCCTTTGCAAATAATCAAGTGAATGAATACTTAATCTTAAAATGGGAATGGTTAGAATAAATGGGGGGAACTTAATTCAATGCTACCTCCCATTGTGCTTCATTAATCTCGATTATAAGGATAAAGCACTTATCTTGAAGGGATGAGTGACAATTTTGAAGGAAGCAAACACTTGGGAATATAACACTCATTTTCTCCACATACATCCACACATTCCATTATAAGAGACCCCATTTATGGACTTGACATGGAGGGAACATGTGAATTCATGTGGGATAATCAATCAAACATTCTAGAATTTTCTTATGTTTTTTGAATTTTACTCTCCTTGGTGCACTTCAATATCTGAGCATGAGAAAGCCTTAGAGGGGTAGAACCTTGGAACATTTATTAGCTTGGAATCAACTCTATGTGATAAATCTAGAAGTTGTTTGGAAGGTTTGGCTTGGGTTTGAAATAATGACTAATTTTAGTGGACATTCTAAACCATGTGCATTTGTGAGGACTTTGAATTGGATAAGGAACTACGAGATGTGAGAGGCATGTAGGTGAAGTCTAGGATTATTTCTCACTATGTGTTCAGAAGTGGGAGGGATGGAGGAAATATTGAGAGAGAAGGTATGCAAAGGAGGTTCAAGCAATGCAACGAAAAACAATAGGCTCAACAAGAGGCATGTAGGTGAAATCTAGTATTATTTCTCACTTTATGTTTAGAAGTGGGAGGGGACGAAACATTGAGAGAGAAGATATGCAGTGGAGGTTCAAGCCATCCAACGACATATAATAGGCTCAATGTTACATTTAGAATCCCTAAAATATAAGCAAATGCATTTTGAAATTTTTATTGGAAAAAGCTACCAAAGGTTTGAAGAAATGGAAGAGAGAATTAATATGTTACAAGAAAGAACTATGAAACTAAAAAATGAGAAGAATTTTGTTGGTGTGGTTATTTTATCAATTCCTCTTTCTAATCTTTATTTGATATCATTTGATAGAAAAAAACTAAGTACAATGCAATAAGCGCCTTTATGTGATATCATTAGATAGCAAAAAACGAAGTACAATGCAATAAGCACTAACTCTAACAAAAAAATAGGCCTTTGTCATCATTTGATAGCAAAAAACAAAGTACAATGCAATAAGCACCAACTCCAACAAAAAAATAAGCCTTTGACATCATTTGATAGCAAAAAACAAAGTACAATGCAATAAGCACCAACTCCAACAAAAAAAAAAGGCCTTTGTCATCTAGCTATCCAAGGATGGTAGCAAATAAAAAAACTCTCAATGGTCATGATCTCTTTTAATTTTTTAGCAACATGATCTTTTAGAAAGTTGTACTTTCATTATATCAATTCATTTAATAATATACTAATCAAATAAAATATAACAATTCTAAAACTTTAAAGTTATCCCAACTAATTATTATAGTTATCACAACTAATAAATAATAATGTATGAAAAATATGCATCATTACAGATAATTTATATAAATTTTATTTTAATTTATTAAATAATTTAATCATATATTTTTGAAATATAATAATTAATTCATTCATTTATACATATTTATCAACATTATATTTATAACATAAGTTTATACATATTTCTCAACATTATTACATTTTACCTCATTATCATTGTATTATCAATTTATTAATATTTTTATTTAAAATACATGTTTAAATAAGTAATATTTAAACTTATGAGATGTAGATTAATTTGTCTGTGTGGAGTTTAGTCTCTACTAGTCATTAATTCAAATTTCATGAGGAGGGATTGAGGATGAGAACAACTTCTAAGAGAATTAAACTATCCCAAAAGACGTCCAAACTCAACCAAATTTCACACAATTTTGATGATAACATCACACTAATAAACAAATCATTCTTCCATCCAACATTAAAATTAACCTCAACCTAAACTCAAACTAATTTAAAAAAAAAAAAAAAAATTTAAATTTATCAACTACCCTACATATACATATGAATAACTAAATACCTTGTTTATTAACCTCCAAACAAATAAATGATAATGAATATCTTACCAACCACACGAATTTGATTATCATTATTATATTATCAAGCTATCAACTTTTTTATTCATGGTTTGTTAAACTCAAAACAAATAAATGATAATGGATATCTTACAAACACCACGAATTTGATTATCATTATATTATGAAGCTATCAACGTTTTTATTCAAAATACATGAAACTTAATGTTTAAATAACCTAAACTTATCTTAACTAAAAACAAACAAATAAATAATAATAATGAATACATTACCAACGAGACCAACTTTATTCTTTTGTCATGCCGTGCGAAGCAAGGAATAAAAGTGGGAGCATCTTCAAAAGAGAAGATATGGAAATATAAAAAGACACTTCAAGACACTTCCCTTGGGTGATGCTAACCATCAAACATCTTAAATGACTTTCCCTAACTTTCTAATATAAAAGGGTAATCTATATCTATATAATTTAAAATATCTCTATATTTTAAATAAAAAATATATATGTTTTAGCTTTTAAAAAATCTCGATAATAAGATTCGAAAGTACGGTAAGAATATCTTAATTATGAATTCAAATATTATATAAAAATTGAAATCAAATTAAAATATATACTTTAAAATTAGATATTTTATATTGTATAATTATTAATTAAGTTGAGGAAAACAATATTATAATATTTTTTAATAATTAGTAAAATGGATTATTAGAGAGGAGCTCTAAGGAGCTATGAAAACATTGCTCAAACCTTCACAGTGTATCAATTTTCATTATTTTTAGCTCTTTTGATGGCAAATGCTAAAGGAGGGAGCAACATGGCTTTATATAGCAGGATCATAGCTAAGGGACCTGTGGATGGGAAGAACAAGGCATCAAATCCATCTTCATCAGGGATAATTTAGGTGCATGCAACGCAGGAGCCACAACATATAACATATCAAGCTAGAAATCAAAGGATGGGCATCTGTCTACCAAAGGCAGTAGCAATCCGAAGAATGAAGTCAAATCTACCAAAGGAGGAGAATTTATTGCATACATGCATGAGCATGCATTCATGGGTAAATTCCTCGAAATTTGGCCCACAGAGAAAGATTTAAGTAGATGGATCTAGGTCAAGTGGAAACACAAAGGTCAGATAAAGCTAGAATTGGGAGCTTGGGGTTTCTTTATTGTCATTTTCGCAAATCTCCAGGATCGAGATATAGTTTTAAAAAATGATCCTTATTTCTTCAATTTGGTGGGTTTATATCTACGCTAGTGGATGGAATGGTTTAATCCAGACAAAGAAGACTTCATAGCTGCCCCGATATGGATTCATGTGTACTCATTACTACGAGAATTTTGGGAGGTAGAGACACTAGCAAGAATAGGGAATGCCATTTGGCAATATGTTAAGGCATCTGTGGCAACTAGACAGGGAAGAAACACCTCATATGTGTGGATCTGCATATATATGAACATCTTTGAGCCCCTGTCGAAATACATTGACATATACTTTTAGGGTGAGGTATGGAAGCAAACAATTGATTGTAAGCACATCCCATTCAGGTGTAAACAATTCCATGAGCACATACACCTATAACAGGACTGTCCAGTAGTACAACAACCCAAACCATCGAAACCCACACTAGTACAGATGGAGGATGACTTCAAAATGGTGGATCAAGGATGGAAGGGAAAAAAGCCCCAAACTCTGCAACATCAATAGGAGGAACGAAAGGGAGGAATAGAAAACAGGTTCGATTTGCTGACAAACCTGAATGCATAGGATAACCAAGCTTCAAGATAATCGAGAGACATGGATATGGTTGAAAAAGTGGGACCCTTAGAAAACTCTGACAATGAGATTCTTGTCGAAGGATTTGAGAACTCGAGCCATCAAATGACTCATCTTGAAGCCCCAGTGGAGGACAACCAAATGAAGATCAACCAGTAATTAATATAGTAAATATCATGGTATTCCCACTAATAGAACTATCGACAAGGTAGTGATATCAACCCATTGGTGACCAATGAGATGGAAATAGATCTGGATGCTCTGAACCTCCATAACTAGTAGAATAATGGCATGGTAAGGACCCCTTTACCCTCCTTCAAAATCAAGTTTCCATGGTGAGACGTGCTTATCTAAAATATAGACATATAGTGGCTAAATTGGGACATGGGATAAGATCACTAGGAGTCCAAACTCAGGTGTTGAAGGATTCTAGGAAATCACACAAGGAAATGAAGAAATGGGTCAAAAATAATAAAATTCAAATGTTAGGTGAGATAGGAGAGGATTTGGTCAATTTTGGATGAGCCAGTGTCATCACCAGGGTCTTCCATGGAACCAACCAACCCCCATAATGAAAATATTATCTTGGAACATGACCTTAACAAAAAAGGAAAATAAAGACTTTTGCGAGAAAAATGGGCATAAGGAAAACCTATAATTATGATGATATGAGAAACTAAACTAGCAGGGGAAACCCTAATGGATCTAACCAAGAATTGGAGAAGAAGATGCCAATTAGTGGCTATAGATACGCGGGGGAAATTTGGGGGGTTGGCACTGTTCTAAGATGAGAAATAGGTGCAACCGATCAATGTATTTGCTACATTCAAATTTTGCCAGTCCAAGTCCAATTAACTAGTTTAGGTGAATGCCTATTTATATTTAATGTATATGGTCCTAGCTCCCAATCGAAAAAAGTTTTGTTTTTACAGCCACTCTCTAAGATGGGGAAATTAATTAAACCACACTCGTCGGTCATTGGAGGTGATGTTAACCTCATGAAACCCTTAGATTAGAAAAATAGGGTAGTTGTAAGGTTGGAGGTGGAAGAAACATTATTTCAAGACACTACATATGAGTTAGGGTTGGTAGAGATCAATATAATAAATGGAGTGTATACCTAAAACAATATAAGAATAGGTCAACACCAAATAACTCCTAAAATAGATCAGTTCTTCGTATCATAACAAATCCTAGCATGGGATGCATTCTTGGAAGAATCAATTCTCCTAGTCATGGATTAGATCATTGGGCTATCCACTTGAACATGGACTTAAAGACTTGCCCCCACAATAAGCCATTCAGATTTGAAAGTTTCTAGCTTGGGCATTCAAAGTTTCTCACCAATATTTAGACATGGTGGGATGAAGTAAGAACAATCCATGGCTTAGCGATGCTTGTCTCGCAACAAAAATTAAATTACATCAAAGGTCAATTAAAGGGATGGAACAAAAAAATGTTTGGATATATATTGGAGCAAAAACAAAAACTAGAGACCTAAATGGATGAGATGCAATAAGAAGCTATCACAAAAGGGCGTTCGAAGGAGTTGGTCAAGGCTAAAGTGAAGACGCTAAAAGAGCTCGAGGAGCGACAAAAGCAAGAGGAGATTTTGGGGTGACATAAATCAAGGGTCCAATGGCTAAAGGAGGAATAAAGTAACATTTCCTTCATCCATAATTCCATGTTGCAACATTGGAAATACAATTTAATTACATCCCTAAAAAGTGTTGAAGGATGAAAGTTGGAAACACACCTGGAAATCACACAAGAATTAACAAAATATTTCCAACAAATTTTACAGGATCCTATAGGGGACTGACATAATTACATTCAACATATTAAAAGACACATTCTCGCACTAGTTACAATGGAGAAAAATGAGGTTCTCTTGAGGGCAATCACTCAGGAGGAGGTTGAAGCCACAATAAAATTTATGCCTCCTAACAATGCTTTGGGCCCACATGACTTTAAAGTATAATTTTTGTAATATTGCTGGAAGATAATAGGAGAGGATGTTTGCAGAGCATGGAAGAATCTCGATGAACCAAAACTATTCTAAAAGCCTTGGATATTACCTTAATATATTTGATCCCAAAGAAAGATAAGCCCAAGGTTTTGGGTGATTATAGGCCAATGGACTTATGCAATGTGATCTACAAGATTAGAACCAAAATAATTGCAAATAGGCTAAAAAGCCTCCTCCCTCATCTCATTTCTCTAAAGGAAAGAAGGTTTGACAAGGGCAGACAAATATTAGATGTGATTATGGTAGAACATGAAGCCATTCATTCTTTAAAGGCCATGAAACAACTAGAAATGTTAATATAGCTAGATTTGTCGAAGACCTATGAAAAGATAAATTGGAATTTATTGTACATATCCTTAGAGCATTTGGATTTATTAAGGCTTAGATACAATGGATCTCAAAATTGGTCTCCTCAACATCCTTTTGAATGCTTGTCAATGGATCACTTGCTACACCTTTTGTTTCCTCTATAGGTATATGATAGGGGGACCCTTGATCCCCCTTCATGTTTAGCCTAGTAGTGGAAGGTCTAGGAATAAGTTTCAAGGCAGAGGTTGCAACAAAAAAAATGAAAGGTATGCTCTTATTCAGGGTGGACTTGTCCGTCACCCATCAAAATTCGTGGATGACATGATGGTATTAAGGGTAATTTCATTAAAAGAAGCTAGACCCTTCAACAAAATTCCAGAGAAATTATTAGTGGCTTCATGGATGGATACCGATTGAGTCAAACTTCAAGTTTTCTTTTTTGGTACATCTATGAGAGTTCAAAGGAATATTTCCATAGTTCTGGGTATTCATATTAACACTCTCCCAACCAAATATATAGGTACATTGTTGATAAAAGTCTGTCTCCATTATAATTTCCGGGAAGAGTTGTTAACAAAAAAGCATAAGAGACTATCAGGATGTACATTTAGGGCCCTAAATATGGCAAGGTGATTTATTCTCCTAAAACAATATTACAAGCGCTTCCCACCTATTTATTATTGGTGTTGATGTCTCCTAGCTCAATACTTCAGGAAGTGCACAAGATACAAAGATCCTTCCTATGTGGGACCCCTTCTTGGATTAAAAATGGCCACTCGTAACATGGGAGAAATTATGGCCACCTAAATTAAAGGGAGTATTGGGTTTAAGGGACCCATAAATCATAGCTAAGGTATTAGGAGTGAAGATCTAGTGGACATGACTATGAGGAGGAATGGAATTATGGAAAAATATTTGGACTAGAAAATATACCCCAACGACTCTGCTACAATAAGTAATAAGAATGAACACACACCCCTAGGCTCCTCAATCTGAAATCTGGCCAAAAAGGGCATAGAGATGATGTAACACACCTCCTCTTATATCTACCCACTTTTACTAGCTTCCCTGGGTAAAACATGATTTGAGGGGATAATATGATAGGATTCAACCTCCTATATGACCTTAAGGAAATGGATTCAACAACTTAAGACCTTATTGACTTCTCTTAGGTGCTACAAGACCTCCATGATCAACCCAATCCCTCCAGGTGTCCAACCCCTGAGATGCCTCTCTTTTTTCTTGACTTAGAGCCCCAGTCACTTCCTTGCCAAAGTTTCCAAGCAAACGAGAGCCTCTAGTCATTCTCATGATCCTTCCTGAGTGTGACTATATCCTTTTTTTTCCAGCATTATGCTAGCCATTGTGATATTTAAGGCTATTTTCGAGGGCTAGGGCTTAACCTCTTCCCAAAACTCTATGAAACTTTTAGAACTCATAACAAACATGAAGACAATGTTTTTGATGACAAACTTGATCAAAGACTTGACCTACCCTAGTCTAATCATGACTGACATTGTGTCAAACACTTGGTAAATATGAAACCTACATGTCATGAATGCAAGTCTGAACATAAGGGACTGAAAACTTATTTGAGGTTCAATAATAAGGGTCTCTACCTTCTCACATTAGTGGTTATACACCAATTAGGTCTTGAATTCATTATTCATTAAGTTTCAAATAAAAATATGAAAAGAGCCATGATTGAGAACTGTCAGATAACCATGGTTATAACCAACATATAACCAGATAAATAACAACAAGAGAACATTCATTAAAGCCACATAATAAATAGTACATTTTCTCATCAAAAGAAAGATAAAATTAGCTCTTATTAAGCACAGGCAAAAGCCAACCAGGTTTGAGACTTCCACATACCACCCGCTAATAGATTGGCTAAACCAACTCTTTCTTTCAGCTAATCACCCTCGTGCCACATTCCAAGCATTAATGTCGGATATCACAGGATATACCAATCCATAAACAACCAAGGGAATCCAGAGGTTAAATCACCTACACCCTCACCATACCGTGACCTCACCTAAACCAGTGCCAAGATCACAAAACCAAACCAATCTTAGATGGATCAAAATTTCTTCTCCAATACCTTGAGCAATTTTCCCGTCTCCAGCGTCAAGATTTACTGTGTATTCTACCATTACCAGTCCTAGGCCTTTGGGAATTTTTCTTGAGACTGCCTCACTCGGATCCAAAATCTTCCGGCAATCCAATGCTCAAATCGAGAACAATCCCATCACACCATGGCTATCTAGAAATGGCAAGGCTAGGCTAAAATCCACTATTGAAACATGACAAAATCCATGTAAATGACAACAAAAGAACCAAATACCAACATGCACATACCATGGATGTCAAAACTAGCTAGCAAACCATACATGCAACCTGTTACCTTTAAGTATTCCTGCTAAGGCTACTTGATCCAACTTTTCCTTGTTTGATCCTTGCTTTCCTTTGCTTTCCTTGTCCTTCCTTTTCTTTCCTTTTCCTTCCTTTACTTGCTTGCTTTCCTTCTCCTCTCTAAGACTAATTCCAAAAATGAACTAACAAAAAGGTAACCACTGATGATCTAATGTATTTTTATTATTCACGCTTCTAATTTCTTCAAGTTTCCATTATTTTCTTTCATTTTCCTCCTCACATGCATCATATGACCTTTCACCTTACTTTTCTCCTAATTTCCTTTATTTTCATAAATAAATTCCAAATAATGCCACTTTGCCTTTCCAAAGCCTTATCCATTTCCTTTGTCAAATTCCCCTTAGCCGTAAACACATCAAGTGATGCCTACTAGGATATTTTGCGCAACATTCAACTTGGAATAAGTATCCCTTTACCTTGGTCTTATTTTTACTTTATTAACTTTTATTACATGAACTTTTAACCCAGGGATGTTATAGACCCATTCCCCTTAGGGGAACAACGTCCTCGGTGTTAAACCACACCTATACCCAAAAAAGCAACTGAAAAGAAAAAACATACTACCTCTGGAGCTTTATAACCCAACTCATTGCAGTATTTACAATAACATCCTGCTCCAAAGCAAAACCATCATGACAAACATGAAAGCATGACAACCATACCACTTATTGGAACATTATAACACAACTCATGGCAGTGTTTACAATAGCAACCATACATAAATATGTATAATACCAAAAAATCATTTGTCTCCACCAACAAACAATGAAGGATACATAACCTGCATTTAATTAACCATCTCCCATGTAGCTTCATCGGGCCCAAAGTGCTTCCATTACACTTTAGCTTGCTCGATTTATTTGTTTCGGAGCATGAGATGTTTCCACTGCAATATGCACTAATGTTTCGGCTGGAATTATCCTTCTTGATCCACCTGCAATACAAACCAATAAATAATGTGATCAACATCCTTTATATATATTTTAAGCAATCAAACATGAAAACATCATGGAATTTCACTAAGGTTTCGGCTGGAATTATCCTTCTTGATCTACCTACAATACATACCAATAAATAATGTGATCAACATCCTTTACATGTACTTTAAGCAACGAAACATGAAAAACATCATGGACTTTCACTGTCATAGGTAGTGCAATTCTGTAGGCCACTGGTCCTATCCTGTGCTACCTTTAGATTCTTCTTTATAACATGCATTTCCCATTCCACCTGCAATACAGACCAATAAATAATGTTATCAACATCCTTTACATATATTTTAAGCAATGAAACATGAAAAACATCATGGACTTTCACTAAGGTTTTGATTGGAATTATCCTTCTTGATCCACCTACAATACAGACTGATAAATAATGTGATCAACATCCTTTACATATATTTTAAGCAATGAAACATGAAAACATCATGGACTTTCACTGTCATAGGTAGTGCAAGTTTGTAGGCCACTGGTCTGATCCTCTCAAGGATCTCAAAAGGACTGCACTACTGTGGTGCCAACTTGACACATGATCCAATCATCAAGGAGCTTTTCTTGGGATTGATGTACAAATACACATGCTCCCCAACCTAAAACTCCTTAGATGCCCTGTGTTGGTATGCATAAATCTTTTTCCTGTCCCGTGCTTCCTTTAGATTCTTCTTTATAACATGCATTTCCCATTCCATGTCTGCCAAGATGTCAAGTCCAATGAGTACCGTATTCATTATATCACTCCAACTTATGGGAGTGTTACAACTCTGCCCATATAATGCCTCAAATAGACTCATCTTTAGTGACTCCTGATAATCGTTGTTATAAGAAAACTCAACCAATGGAAGGTACTCTTCCCATCTCCTTTGATGGTGCATCACATACATCCTCAACATATCCTCTAGTATCCTGTTGACCCTCTATGTGTGTGGTACTGAAGGCCAACTTTGTCCCCAATCCTCCAAACAAATCCTTCCAAAACTGTTAGGTGTGGAGCATGATTATCTTCTTTATTCAAAGATATCACCATATTGGACCCCAGTTTGTAATGGGGCAGCAATGCCGCCTATTGTTTAATCACCATCAGGGGGAAACGACAATTTTCTGAGTCCCCCCTGGCGGGGGTTCCGGGGCAGTGCCTCTGAAGCTAAAAACAGATGTAAAATTGCCTTGTAAAATATTGTAATTTTGTAATCAATATGAGCCGTTCATTAGGAAGATGATCTGACGGTATAAGTTATGTTTAATTTAGGGTATTTTTCCCTAGAAGGCAACCCCTCACTATATATGAGGGAATTGTATTGTGGCTGGAGAAATGTGTATTCTGAGTGAGAAAGAGAGAGGAGATTGTCTGAGAGTGAAGAGGAAATTACAACGGATCGACTATAGGTTGTATCTCTTCATTTTGCTAGATAATATAAAGGAAGGATTGGTCGTTTCTCCATGGATGTAGTCCAAATTAGGTGAACCACGTATTTCAATGTCTCCCTTGTTTTATGTGTTTTTTATGTTTATATTTCAGCAATATTTTATGTGTTCCATTACTCTCTAATATATATTTTTATAAAAAAAACTTGGAAGTGAACTTGGCATCCATTTCCAACATAATATTCTTCAGAACACCATGCAATCTCACGAGCTCTCTAATGAAGACCTGTGCTACCTCACTAGCCGAATATGTAGTCTTTACTAGAATGAAGTGAGATACCTTGCTCAACCTGTCTACCACAACCATCATTGAATCATGATGCCTTGATGTCCTCAGGAGACCTGTAATGAAATCCATGGAAATGACCTCCCATTTCCATTCTGGAATCAGAATAGGCTAAACCAATCCACTTGGACACTTACACTCTACTTTCACCTACCGACATTCCAAACATCTAGCCATGAATTCTGCCACCTTCTTCTTCATATTTGACCAATAGTAATTTTTTTTCACTACTATCAATGTATCCTGGTATCTTGGATGACCCGAATATGGATTTACATGAAACTCCCTCAAGATAAGGTTATTGAGTTCACTGTCATCCAGCATATAGATCATGTCCCCGAATCTCACCAAGCCATTTTCTGTGAGATGGTAGTCTGCATCCTGGTCACATGTACCCTATTGTAGACTATGCATGAGATCCATGTACCTATCATCCTATTGTCCTGCCTGTAAGATCCGATCCTGTAAATCTTTCCCATATGAGCTCACTGTTGTAATGTGGTTCAACTACACTTTCCTACTAAGAGCACCTACAACCTTGTTCTCCTTACCCTTAATGTATTTGATCTTGAAGTTGAACTCTCTAATTGTGGCCAACCATCTAGCTTGCATGGCATTTAGATTCGGTTGGTCAAATAGATATCTCAACCCGATGTGATCACTCATCAACACAAACCTGTTGCCAAGAAGATAATGACTCCACATCATCAAGGCATGAATAATAGCCACCAACTCAAGATCATGAGTTATATAATTCTTCTCGTTCTCATTCAGTTTCTTGGACTCATAGAATATCACTTATCCCTTCAGCATAAGGATTCCACCAATCCCTCTCTTGCAAGAATTTGTGTACACTAAGAACTCTTTATCTGAATATGCAATCTTTAACACTAGAGCATTCATCAACAAATTCTTTGATTGTTCAAAACGGGCTGCACACTCCTCTGTCCATTTGAACTTCTTACCTTTCCTCTGTAATGATGTAATAGGGTAGGAAATGTGTGAGAAGTTCCTGATGAACCTCCTATAGCAACCTGCTAATCCCATGAATGATATGACTTCATCCACATTGTTAGGATATGCCCACTTCATGATAGCTTTACCTTTTCTGGATCTACTATGATGCCTGCCTTGGAGACAACATGTCCCAAATAATGCACCTATGTATGAAAGAAACTGCACTTTCAAAGCTTGACATACAAATAATGTTCTCTTTGCAACCTCAACAATGCTACTAAATGCTCGACATGCTCTTCCTTATTCTTAGAATATATCGTGATGTCATCAATGAATACAATAACAAACTTGTCCATATAAGGACGCAACACACTATTCATCAAGCACATAAAAGTAGCTAGAGCATTATTCAAAGCGAATGAAACTAAAACAAACTCATAATGCTCATACCTAGTCTTGAAAGAAGTCTTGTAGATGTCCTCTTCTTTGATGTGTACTTGATGGTATCCTAATCTCAGGTCAATATTTGAGAACACTACTGCTCCCTTCAGCTGATTAAAAAAGTCATCAATCCTTGACAACAAATATCTGTTCTTATCATCACCTTGTTCAATTTCCTGTAATCAATGCAAAATCTAAGGGTAACATCCTTCTTCTTCACGAAAAATATTTGTGCACCCCAAGGTGATACATTTGGCCTAATGTATCCCTTATCAAGCATTTCCTTCTATTGCAAATTCAACTCTACTAACTCTAGTGTGCTCATCCTCTAAGGTGCTTTTGATGCTGGTGCCCCCTAGTACCAACTCAATAGAAATATCCACTTCCCTGTGGGGAGGTAACTTTGAAATCTCTGCTAGAAATACATCTTGAAACTGCTGCAATACATGGTACCTCTTGAATATTTCTGCATCCTCAACATCCTTACCCTTTTCACGAGAAATATGAACTACAAAGATTACATATCCTTTCATGCAACTATGCTTAGCTTGTATAGATGTGAACATTGTCACTAGTGTAGGATTCTTCTTTTGCAATATTCTCTTTTCCCCATTATCATCTAGGCACTCAATAGCCTTATCGTAACAATATACTTTGGTCCTGTGAATATACAACCAATCCATACCCAAAAGCATACTATATGATCCCAATGGAAGTACATTCAAATGTGTTGTTGTAGGCATACACTGCAACTCAAATGCACAAGCTCTTACCCAGTGATGCACTCTCTTCTTAGTACTTGTAGCCAACTGCACCAACCAAGACTTTGCATGCACTTCTTTTCTCAAGCCACACTTATCCACCAGGTCAGGATTAATATAACTATAATTAGATCCAAGATCAATTAAAATAGAAATAACTCAACCACAAAGCTTACCTTCCATCTCAATAATGGATTCCTGGTGATCTGATTTATTTTTTTGCATAGTTGTATAAATCCGAGGAATGCTATTACCAACATCCCCAAGTGTATGCACCTCCTGGGAACTATATATTTGAGGCCTACCTCGTTGGTATAATGGACAATCCTTCTTACGATGATCTTTTCTAGATATCAAATACTGCAACGGTCCTCGAACATCACCTCTAGTATACTACTCTCTAGGTTGTAACACATGCCCCTTCTCAACTGTATTGAAATTCTTGTAAGTAACCAAATTTTCCTTATCACCTACATCTTGTGGTATTCCCCGATTCAGTGGGCACTTCCCTTTATCTTTCACATTTCCATTCAAGTCACGTTTAGGTTCAACTTTTCACTTTGACTTCTCATAACAATGCTTCAATTTATGGATGGATTCCTCTAGCGATCTAGGCTCATCAAACTCAATCCATTTTCTATATGATGTTGGAAACCCATTGATGAACCTCTGAATCTTAGCCTTCTCATCCTTGAGATGACGCACATACCTCAACAACTCTAGGAACCTACTAGTGTACTCATCATCTATCATAGAACCCATCTGTAGCTCATAAAACTCCTTAGCTCTATCATCATAGTACCTATCTGACAAGTACTTCTTCTTGAAGAGTCTCTCAAAATCCTCCCAATTCAACATGTCTTCCTCAATGCCCTTGACATTCTTCACACATTCCCACTAAATATCTACTTTCCCTTTAAGATTGAGGGTGGTTATCTTGGATTTCATGTTCTCTGAGTAGCTATGAAATCTTAAGGATTATTCATCCTAGGAAACCATGCCTCTGCATCTTCTATCTTATTAATCTCTCCATCAAATGTAGGAGGCTTGAATTTCTTGAAATCCTCAGGTAAATACTCACCCCTCCTATAAGGATGGTAAAAGTGATGACTGTGATAATGTCTCTTGGATGAGGAACTAGAATGATGCCCATACATACCAGTCCTCTTGTTAGGTGTATCCAATTATATTCCACCTCTAACTATGTCCCCTCCATCCAACTTGTATCCAGAATGAGACTTGTTACCATAGGCTCCATTATTTTTCTCTTCTTGATCTTGATTGTCCTCAACTGTCCCTATCTCTGTAACTCTAACAAGCTCTGAAGAATCACTACATTAACCTCTACTTGCTTCTCCTGAGCCCTTGCAAGTATTTCCTAATCTTTAGCCAACCTGTCATTGTATGCTTTGCAACTTGTTATATCTTCCCTCAAGCTCCTCAATGTATCTTCTATACCGGGAGAATACTCTTCTCCTTGCCGCCCAACTGATCTGTAGAGAGAGCCATGGGAACTGTAGTCTACCATTTTACTCGTCATCTTTGATTATCTTCTTCTTGCAAGTTTACCATGTCAAATATACCAAATAGATAACAAAACCAAATCCATACCTTAGTGATGTTCAAGAGAGGCTTATCTCATCTGAAAGATTAGTCCACATTAACATGTCCATTTATAATCATAATCATATCCATATAGTCATATCAACACAACATCATAACAACATAAAAACATAAAAAAATCATGCACGACCATACCAACTATATACCATGACCCCATGCATGACAACCATAACCTTGACAACATCAGACTTTACTTGAAGAGAGCGCAACCTGCTCTAATACCACCTTGTAACACACCTACTCTCATATCTACCCACTTTTACCGACTTTCTCGGGTAAAACATGAGCTAAGGGTCTACTATGATAAGACTCAACCTCCTATATGACCTTAAGAAAATGGAGTCGACAACTTAAGACCTTACTGACTTCTCTCAGGTGCTACAGGAACACCAGGAGCAACCCAATCCCTCCAGGTTTCCAACCCCTGAGTTAAATCCCATTTTTCTTGACTTAGATCCCTAGTCACTCCCTTTCCAAGGCCTCCAAGCGACTGAGAGCCTCCAACTACTCTCATGAGCCTTCATGTGTGTGACGGTAGCCTTTTTCTGCCAGTGCTATGCCAGTGACTACGATATTTAAGGCTATTTTCTAGGGTTGGGGCTTAACCTTTGCTCATAACTCTATGAAACTTTCTGAACTCATAAAAAACATGAAGGCAATGCTTTTTATAAAAAACTTGATCAAAGGCTTGACTTACCCTAGTGTAATCATGACTGAAATTCCATCTAACACTTGGTAAATATGTAACCTACAGGTCATGAATGCAAGTCTGAAAATAAGGGAATGAAAACTTATCTAAGGTTTAACAAGAAGGGTCACTGCCTTCTCACATTAGCGGTTATAACACCAATTAGGTCTTGCATTCATTATTCATTCAGTTTTAATAAACATGAAAAGAGCCATGACTGAGAACTATCAAATAAACATGCTTATAACTAGAATATAACCAAATTAATATCAATGAGAGAACAACCATTAAATTTACATAATAAATAGTACATTTTCTCATCAAAAGCAAGATAAACTTATCTCTTATTAAACATAGGCAAAACCCAACCAAGTTTGGGACTTCCACATACCACCCGACATAGATTGGATGAACCAACTCTTTCTTTCAGCCAATCATGCTCGTGCCATATTCCAAGCATGAATGTGGGATCTCATGGGATAAACCAAACCATAAAAAACCAAGGGAATCTAGAGGTTAAACCACCTCCACCCTTACCATACCATGTGATGAGCCTCGTCATTGGGTAATTATATGGGCCTTAATTCACCTCCTAGCATAGTCAAACCAACTATTATCACAACTTATTGCATATTTTTGATTATATTTTGTTTATGAGATGAGTTAGAGCTGGGTATTTTGCTTTGTGGTCTAATGTGCATTTAATGCAGGATTAAAGGACAAAGAAAGGAATTTTGGTAAAGATCTTGGTCAAAACTCGAATGGGACAAGAGAGAGGAATTATAGGAGGTAAATCCTCCTCATTTACTACCCCCCATTCAAATATTCCTCCATTAGCTCGGAGTGCAACTAGCGAAATTATGAGGACTAGAAGGGAGCCAAGAAAGTGAAAGTGAAAGCACCAATTTATCTCGAGTTTGGGAGCCGAGCCTCCTTAATTTTAAGGAAGTTGTTGGAGACTTTAGACGTATAAGTAGAGAGGCCTAGGACCTTATTATTTTTCGAATTTTTGATTACAGAACTCTACTCTATTTTCGAGCTACAAGACTTGTGACAGTTTTTGATGTAATCCATTCTTTTGATAATAAGAATGAGTTTTGTTTCGAACCAGCACTGAGTTAACTCAGAGGGTTGAAGCTCTTGGGTTACAGCCCAACCCTAGAAAATAGGGCTCCTCTTTATTATACATGCATGCTAGCGTAGATTGATGGTTTAATCGTTCATTTGCTTAAGTGGCCGCATTTTCATTATAGTAGTGTAGCGTAGATTAGTTGTGTTTTAGTTTGCTTCCATTTGTGCCTTCTTTTTATTAGCAGGTTAGCAAGGAGGAAAAGATCACTATAAGGTTTTCAGAAGGTATCTCGGCCTCACCTCCTCCCATTAAGACCGTGACTTGAGGAAGAGACCCTTCAGCAACCCCAAAAATTCAGATTTCTAGTTCTCGCATGAGCTTTGGAGTTTTTTTGTCTTGATTCAGTACTTAGGTTCATTTCATCGTCATCTTTTTCCATCACTCTCTTTCTGTAATAAGATTTCACTCATATTCTCATTTCCTTCAGCACTTTCTTCATGCATAATATATGTGGAAGCTAATAAATCCTATCTTAATTAGATTATACTCGTAGATTTCCTTACCATTTGACCCACAACAAACCTGACCAATCGCTGTCAACCGCGTGTCGCATCTTCATTTCAATGTTTGACTTTATGTGCTCCAAATCTCCACCGTTGATATGTTTTGCTTGATCCAACAGCTATCGTGCAATCTCGCATGAATTCCTACATGATCAATATCCGACCAAGAGCATGCGAGAAAAGTGGTTCTCCCATGCTACGTGTCACTCACTTAGGCTAATCGCGTGAAATTTAGGAATTCCGCTTACATCTATTAGGGCATGCGAGATACTTCTTACCACCTATATTCATTTCAAAGTTTGAATTTAGGTGCTCCACATCTCCACCGTCGATCTGTTTCGCTTGATCCAATGCCTATCGCGTCACTCGCTTGCCAACTATCTTGGTCGATCTCCACCATTGATCAATTCCACATGATCCAACGACTATCGTGCAATCTTGCATGGAGTCTTGCATGACCGATATCCAACCGATAACGCACAAGAAAAGTGGTTTTCCTGTGCTACGTGTCACTCACTTAGGCTAATCGTGTGAAATTTAGGAATTTCGCTTATAGCTATTAGGGCACGCGAGATACTATTTACCACCTATGAAGACCGTTGCATCATTTTTGCACGTTTTCCACCCTTCTATTGACATGTGACTTGATGTGATCCATCCATCTATTAACTTAATCTCCGTGATAAGATCTCCACTTCTCATCTTCCGTTAATCCTGTTTTTTGATTGATCCATCCATCTATTAACATCTAACTGATCCAACGGTTCCTTTGCACTACTGCGTCATTACATCTTCCTTTCGCTGATTTCGATCTTCAATGGATCTTTCACTTGACTCCTTCCCGAACCTTGTTCTGCATATTACTTAAACGCTGCTACTCTCGAGCTTTGATTTGATTATTCAATCAGACACCAACACTGTCTGTTCATCGCAAAAACCTTAAAAACCAAAAAAAAAGTGAAAACAGATTTAGTTTAGTTTCCTTGCTTACACATTAGTATGGTTTGATGCTCTTTACTCCTGTAACTTAGATAGCAGCATTAGGATAGTGTTGATTTAGCAATTCTACTTAGCATAGTTGTTTAAATGGTTAATTAGGATAGGGGTGATTTAACATTACATGTTTTTTTCTTCATTACTGCAATAGAGTAGCTCTTTTAGAATAGATTTGCTCTTCTTCCATCAAATAATCAAGCTTCTTCTGACTCTATAGAAGTCTGGCTTGGAACCTCTGGGGTCTCTCACCAGATGAAAAGTGACAACAGGCAGGACCTTCACTTCTACTTGTGCATATAGCACTTTCACCTCCAAGTTTGTACAAACCTTGGGTTGATAAGTAAAGCTGGTAGCCTAGGAGTTGCAACATCCTTGCTACAATACTAGCACTCATCACTTTTTGGTGCCATTTCCAAGGAGGTGTCCAAGTAGAATGTGAGTACTGCTTTCTTTTCTTCGATTTCTAGTCTCCAATTTTCTTCCATTAGTTTATTTCTGCAAAAGTAATCTAGTAGCTTCCTTTCTTTCAGTTGTCATTATCTGCTTTCCTTTCCATTATGCAAGTAGAATTTCAATTCAACAAGTAACTTTTCTTTCTGTTAGTAGTTTTCATTATTCAGCAATTTCATTTTTGCAAAGTACTTTCCAGCAAAACAAATATTACAGAAATCAACCCAAAAACATTTCCTTTCATGCCTCGTAGGAATAGGGACAATTTAGGGAAATTCTTTCCAAATACCCCCACTACATCGAACAACCAACCTTCTCTCTTCTTCGGTGGCTGTGAACTAGAGGAACCTTTAGGTGAGAAACATGACATATTTGAAGAACTTACGGGGGAAGAAGAAGAAGAGGAACCCATCCCTACTGAACCAACGACTGAAAACTGAAATGACGGAAGGAATAGAGAGAGAGTTGAGGGTGCCTTCCCCATTAGGGAAACCAATGGGGACACTATGATTGAAGAATATAAGCCCCTCTCCTCTACCTCATTTCCACGGCCTGACCACAAAGGACCCAGACACTTTATTATTTGAGTTTTCTGTTATATTCCAAATCTATGACTATACAAATGATGAGAAAAAGTTAAAATTGTTTCTATCTACCCTTAAGGATGCAACATTGTGCTGGTTCATGGGTTTACTTGAAGATAGCATCACAACTTGGGCTCAGATGCATCAGGCTTTTAACAACAGATATAGGGAATATTGTAGGTCAAATGATACTAAAGAAGAGATTTTCATGATGACCATGGGCCAAGATGAATCCTTAGAAGACTACGAAGAAAGATTACAACTCAGTTACAAAAGGGCCAGGTGCACACTTAAATCGAAGTCACTAAGGATGGTCCTACTCAGAGGAGTAAGGGAAGATCTTCTGGATACCGTACATTTATTATCAGGAGGAGATATCTACCAATTACCCTATGAGGATATCAAGATTGTCTTTAGAAACCATTCTAGGGTAGCCAAGAAAAAGGGGAGGAGTAGTCAACCTATGGTCAGTACATCATCTTCCTACTCATCCATCAAGGGTGAAATTGGAAATATGCTGGAAGATTTCAAAAGTGAGATGTTGCAAACCCTTGCCTTGCAATTGGACACCATGAATATCAAAAGGAATAAAGATGAAGTAGAGAGAGCCTGGGCCATATTTTTTCCTAGATGCACCAGGAGGCATCCTAGGAACGAATGTCCATTGAACTACATTGAGATTTGCTCGGCCTGTGAAGAAAACCACTCCATAGACAAGTGCCCTTATTTACTCAAACTCAAAGCTATATATCAAGGAGTTGAAGGGGTCACTGAGAAGCTTTGCTACATCAACCAAAGGAGACCTCTTGGGCCTAGAACACACCAGCTGGGTATGCAAGGGTCATCCAATGCCTATTACAACCCCAACCAAACCACAACTATACCTTCTTGGGGACCCCCTGCTCATCCTTCCTGGGCTACACCCCCTCCTTGGTCCTATGCATCTCAATATCATTCCTAGCCTGCCAGCTAGTCATTTCAACCTTACATTCTGCCACAACCTCAGTGGAATACCCCACTCCATGGGTGGAGGCCCCAATAAAATAATGATCCAACATTGTCTGATCATCACAAACACCAAAAAAACAAAAAAAAAGTGAAAACAAATTTAGTTTAGTTTCCTTTCTTACACGTTAGTATGGTTTGATGCTCTTTACTTCTGTAACTTAGATAGTAGCATTAGGATAGTGTTGATTTAGAAATTCTTCTTAACATAGTTGTTTAAATGGTTAATTAGGATATGGTGTGATTTAGCATTACATTTTGTTTTCTTCATTACTACAATAGAGTAGCTCTCTTAGAATAGAATTTCTCTTCTTCCATCAAAGAATCAAGCTTCTTCTCACTCTATAGAAGTCTGGCTTGGAACCCCTGGGATCTCTCGCTAGATGAACAGTGACAATAGGCAGGACCTTCAATTCTACTTGTGCATATAGCACTGTCACCTCCAAGTTTGTACGAAGCCCGAGTTGATAAGTAAAGTTGGTAGCCTAGGAGTTGCAACATCCTTGTTGTAATACTAGCGCTCATCACCATGACCTCACCTAAACTAGTGTTGAGATCATAAAACTAAACTGAGCTTAGATGCCTCAGAATTTCTTCTCCAATACCTTAATGAATTTTCCAGTCTCCACCCTCAAGCTTTACTGTGTATCCCTCCATTACCAGTGAATGGATTCCTAGGCCTGTTATGAAACCAATTGAAAAAAATATAGAAAAGATAGATCAACGACTTAAAAACAACCTCTTCGAGGGGGAAACCTCCTTTACATTACACAAATGAATAATTCTCGAATGATACAAATGACAAGACCTCCTTTCTATATATAGGAGTCTAAGGGGTCCCAATACAATCAGAGCCTACATAACAATAATATTGTAGGGGCACAACAATAACAATAGTGGGCTTCTATGGTGCATAATAATAACAACATGGGGACTATATGGGCACAATAATACAATAAGGGGGTTGCACTAATAACAATAAGGGGTTACACTAGTAGTATAGGGACCTAACATTCCCCTCTCCTTCAAAAAGTGTTGTCCTCAACACTTAAGTAGTTTTGGATGCTTCTATATAAAATTCTCATCCTCCCCTATGGAATCTTCAGTGGGTAAGTTCTTCCACTTAATGAGATACCTAAAATTGATCGATTCCATAGCTATTTGTTTCTTGTTTTTGTGACTGCTTCTAGTTCCAATATGATTTTTCCTTCCTCATCAAGTTCTGGCAATATTGTTTGAACTGGGATATTCTCACCTATAACCTTCTTTAAGCACAAAACATGGAAAACTGGGTGCACTTGGGAAGATGCAGGAAGCTCCAATTTGTATGCCATAGTACTAATATTTTATAACACCTTGTACGGACCATAATACTTTGGTGATAATTTATTATCCTTCTTAGATTGCTTGAGGGACATTTGTTTGTATGGTTGTAGTCGTATAAATAACTAGTCACCTGCATCAAAACTTCTTTCGCTGCGATGTTGATCTTCCTGTTGTTTCATTCTATTCTACGCCAAAGTGAGGTTATCCTTTAAGAGTTTTAGAACTTGTTGTTGATGCTCAATGTGATCTTCCACTGCGTGAACCTTATAATTTTATCTTAAAGATGATGTGATGGACGATGGATGATATCCATAAAGTGCCATAAATGGGGTCATTTTTGCTGCTGTATGGAAGGAAGTGTTATACCACCATTCAGCCTAAGGCAATCACTTGACCCATTGTGTCTGTTTATCAAATACAAAGAAACGAAGATATCCTTCCAAACATTTGTTCACTATCTTAGTTTTCCCATCAAATTTAGGATGATAAGATGATTTGTGAGCTAAATGAGTACCCAAATGTTCCACCTCTTGTACTCCAAAGAAACATTTGGAGCTTTTTGCATATAATTGTTTCTCCTCCAATAGTTTGAGCACCCTGTCAACATGTTGAACATGATCCTTCGAAGACTTGTTGTAGATTGGTATATCATCAAAAAATACTAACACAAATTTTCTAAGGAAGGGTTTGAAAATGGAATTCATCAAACCTTGAAATGTTGAAGGTGCATTGGTAAGGCCAAAAGGCATGACCAAAAATTCATAATGACCTTCATGAGTTCTAAATGTTGTTTTTGGAATGTCTTTGGTCTTCATTCTGATTTGATGATATCCTGAACGAAGATCCAACTTGGTGAAAATTTCTCCATGTAATTCATCCAATAATTCATCAATGACAAGAATGGGAAATTTATCTTTAATATTAAGCTTGTTGAGCTCCCTATAATCTGGACACATGCACCATGATCCATCCTTCTTGTGTACCAATACCACTGGAGCAGAGAAAGAACTTTGACTAGGTTGAATTATACCAACCTCAAGAATTTATGCAACGATACATTCAATTTCACTCTTTTGGGCATATCAATATCTGTAAGGCTTGATGTTTGGGGGAACACTTCCTGGAATCAAATGAATAGCATGATCATGATCACGAATAGGTGGGAGGCCTTTTGGGAGTCTCAAATACCTTGGAATGATTGTCCAAAACGTTTTAGAGATCTGGATAAATAGACAATTTCGATGTGGGAACCTCTAGTGAACATAATTGTGCAATTACGCCCCATTTTTCTTTCTTTAGAAGCTTTATCATGTGGTTAGAGCTGATTATGTTTCTTGATTTCTCTTTGATACTCCTTAATTCAACTTCCTTTCCTTCCCAAAATAATTTCAATAAAAGTTCTTGAAAATTAAAAGCTATCATACCCAAAGATTGTAGCCATTGGTCTCTTGGTACAACATCTGCACCACCCATTGGAATGGAAAGCATTAGACTATTCAAGACATATTCTCCCATGGATAGCTTCATATTATGTCACTTTCTAGAGAAATTTATGGTTCCTCCATTTGAAATCATTACTTGACACTCTGGTGCTAGATATAGGAAGCAATTCAATTCCTTGGCTATCTTACAATGAATAAAATTATGGGTAGTACCCGAATCAATCAACACTATTACCTTTTTCTTCTTGATATGCCCTTATATCTTGAGAGTTTGAGGACTGGTAATTCATATCAATGCATTACACGATATGATCAGATTCATTTCTTCTTTCTTTGGGATTGGTTACTGGTGTATATCATCTTCTTTTGATGTTTCTTGTTCCTTTTCTTGCCCCTCTTCCCCATGTATGTAAATTAATTTCTTTTCAGCACACTTATGACCTTTAGTGTATTTTCTATCACAATTGTAACAAATCCTTTTTTCTCCTTTTCTTCCAATTGTTGTGGTGTCAACCTTGTAGGTGGTGAAAGGCTAGGAGAAACAACACTTCCATCTTTATAGTTGTGAGTAGTAGGCTTCCTTGTTTCCATAATTTTGCTTTCCATTTTTCTTGCCAACCTGAATCCCTTCTCTAATGATTCAGGTTCCTAAAGGCAAACCTCATGTTGGATGTTATCCTTTAAAGTCCCTATGAACACATCAATCCTATGCTCCTTTGGAATATCTTTTACCCTTATATTCAATTTTTGGAAGTCCTCAATGTGCTCCCTCATTGAACCCTTTTGTTTGAGGTTTATCAATTGGCTAAAAAAGGTGTTTATTTTTGTATCCTCATAATGTGCTATCATTTCTTCTGTAAAAATTTCCCAAGTGACAAATTGTTTAGGAGAGAAAATACATCGATACCATACAAATTGATTTGGTTTCAAAATAAAGTTGCAATGCGTACCTTTTGTGTGTTTTGCAAATTATGGAGATCGAAATATTGCTCCATTTGTAGTGTTAGAACTTAGTAATTTTCTGAGGTTGCAAAAGAAAATCACCAAAGTAACCACAAACCAACTTTGGAAGCTGGGATCTAGCCCTGCCAGCTTCAGAGAGGGATCTCTCTATAAGATTTAACTTTGTTTGATTGAATATTAGGCTAGATATGAAGTTTAAGTTTGATTTGTATTTGAATGGTTGGTTGATAACTAGATTTCCATTGACTATGGATTTTGTTACATAAAATACAGATTAACTATATTATCTACAGATATATCTCATAGGGAAAGGTAGCCAAACTGAATGGATTCTTTAAAATCTCTGAAATGGAGAAGAAGAACAGATTAAGGTTCACTTTTACATATACAACATTGTTACTTGAATTCTATATTTAAATATTAGAAGAAAACATAGAAACTATTCGTATCTGGGTGCAAAGTGTAGATTTAAACAAATTTCGCCCTTTATTTATCTATTGAATAATTTAAATTTGGAAAACAAATATGTGCTATAAATAGAGAAATATAAACACATAAGACGATAGATGCACTTCATCAAGAACTTAACACAAGAATCCTGTGAAAGAGCTTCTGTATTACTTGTAATCTGTTGATGCTTTAGAAATATACAATAGTGTTCTTCGTACAAAAACCAACATCTCTTATTTCAAATGATGAAGTATTTATAAAAATTCTAAACTAAAATATCTTGAAAAAATATCAAGGTTTGTTACAAATATCTCAAACTGTATTACACAAATAGAACTGAAATATAGGACGTTCAAAACTAATGAATCTACTTGCCACTATCTTTATGAATTGTTGGTGACAAAGAAGAGCAATACGAATATGATAGCAACTCTTATTTGATGAGGTGGCATCCAAGTCACTAACTATCTTTGAGCTTTTTCCTCCTAAAATTCTAAAACATATAGTCCTATAATCCATTTGTATATCCAAAATATTAATATATGTTATAAAACTGAGAGAGGTTTTTTTTATATTATGATGTTAACAACAAAAATATCTTTTAGTTTTTAAAAATTCAATTCCACCTGCTTGGAAACCGTATTTGAAAACAGTGACTAAAAATAGGAAAATTCGAGAAAATATGCCTGCAAAGTTTCATCTAAATCTCCCAAAACATAATAGTTGTTAGAAAAACAAGAGAGATTTTTGTCAATGATGATGTTATTAGAAAAAGCCATCTTTCTATTTTTGAAAATTCATTCTCATCTGTTTTTGAACCATGTTTTAAATTACTATGTTGTATAGGAAAAAAAACATAGTTTAACTCAACATGAAACAAACATATGACATGGAGTCGGGAGGTGACATAGGGGTGGGGGATGATGTGGAGGAACATGGTTGGTGGAAAGGAAGTGGGGTGCACAAGGGTGATGTGGAGAAATGACGTGGAGGTGAGTGGGGAAAACAATCCAAGTGGTAGGCAGTGGTGGTGCGGGAGCGTTAGTGGGAATGGAACGGTAAGCAAGAGTGGGATCAGGGAAGGAGGACGCGTGGCATAATTGGAATGGCGATTAAAGAGGGACATGGAGGGTGAAGGTTGGTAGGAAGGCAGAGGCAAACCCCTTTTTGGAGGGGGGTAAGCAGTATATGGTATGATGGGGGGGGGGGGGTTCGAAGTGACGAGAAGGAGACACATAGAGATGGGGCCCAAAGTGGTAAAAAACTTTTCGGATCCCCCCCTTGCCGATAAAGGGAGACATGGTGTGGGGGGGAGGGTGGCTGAAAAGGTGCTGGAGCCGTCGGATGAAAAAGCAATGTGATTGAGAGCGAGGAATATGTGCGCCATTTAACCACATACGACAAATCTCCATTTGTCATTTTCAACTTTACACTAAAATCAAAGTTATAGTACCAATGCCTTATTACAATTTATTTAATCACGTTTAAATGATGTGATTAATTTAATCTAAACTTAATTATCCTCTAATGCTACATTTTGACTTACAAGCATTATTTTTTTATTTTTTCTTATGGTTTTGACCTTTTTTTTGGAAATAATTTACAACATGGGATATTATTTACAACACTTCAAACATAATAATGATCAACTATAATCAAACGATCCTATAACAAGTATAGGACCCTAACATGTAGTATCCAAGTTACGGGATCCTTGACATCAAAATTCCTCATATCGATCTTTGGAACATGGTGGGTCTTCAATCCAACATTACAACCTATGAAATCGTGATTAACATTTCTTTTTTTTCGCATCATGAGTTTCCTTTACTGCCCTTTCACCATTAGTAAGCATTTATCGTAGCAACTTTGTCAAATATGTCTTCAAATCTTCCATGTTTCCTTTAAGTTTTTCTTCTATACCATCCATCTTAACTTCCATGTCCTTTGAATTCCTTCAAACTATTTTTTCAACCAAACTTATGCAAAACTTTAAAAACACTACACACCTTTTTCACTTTGTAGGAGCTCGATATTGAATCTATTGTATCTCTGTAATTTTGGATCTCCAAAGTCTTAAATTTGTCTTGCAGTAGCCCTTTAAGTCCTCTTTCCAACTCCACAAGTCTGATCAAGGTTAAATTATCCAAGGAAGAGTTATTCTAAATCTCCCATGATGATATGATTATAGAATGGTTCAGTAGAGAAAACTTGTACAAAGTTCCACGTGTCACTGTTTTGACCTTAGGACCTAAAACTGATACACAAAAAACTACAAACCATCCTCTTTCTATAACGCTTTATGATATTTCAATCTGATGCTCATAGAGAAAGTCATGATGATTTTCCCCAGGTCAGTTGTTTGGGATGTAATTCGGGAGCTTGCAAAAACCATAAATGTTGTGGACCATATCTACGAAAATATAGCAAAACAAGATCTAAAATTCAGGTCAAAGCTTCATCTAGATTTCAGTGCAAATGGGTTTCAATTTCAGAGTTTGATCCTTCGTATAAAAAAACTTATAGGGAAAATTCCAAAATGACTTGTTTGTGACGAAATTATGGATCTTGCAAACCCTAACTTACACAGATCATATCTACGAAAATATAGCGAGACAAGATCTGAAATTCGGAATCGAGGTTCAAAATGGGTTTTTTTTTATCCTCTGAAACTTCGTAGATAAAAAGCTATATAAAAAATTTCACGATGACATGTTTGGAGAAGTGAAACCCTAGAATCCAAAGCTCTGATACCAAATGCTATGAAACCAACTCACAAAAAGATAGAAAAGATAGATCAACGAATTAAAAATCAGCCTCTTCGAGGGGGAATCCTCCTTTACATTACACAAATAAACAATTATTGGATGATACAAATGACAAGACCTCCTTTCTATATATAGGAGTCTAAAGGGTCCCAATACAATCAAAACCTACATAACAATAATATTGTAGGAGCACAATAATAACAATAGTGGCTTCTATGGGGCATAATAATAACAACATGGGGACTATATGGGCACAATAATACAATAAGGGTGTTGCAATAATAACAATAAGGGGTTACATTAGTAGTGTAGGGACCTAACAAGTCCTTTGGGAATTTTTCATGAGACCACCTCACCCAGATCCAAAATCTTCTAGCAATCCAAAGCTCAAACCGAGAATAATCCCATCACACCATGGCTATCCAAAAATGGAAATTCTAGGCTAAAATCCACTATCAAAACTCGAAAAAATCCATGCCAATGAAAATAAAAGAACCAAATACCAACAAACACATACAATGCATGTCAAAACTAGCTAGAAAACAATACATGCAACCTGTTATGTGCAAGTATTCTAGCTGAAGATGCTTGATCCAACTTTTCCTTTCTTTATCCTTGTTTTCCTTTGCTTTACTTGTCCTTCCTTTTCTTTCCTTGCCCTTCCTTTTCTTTCCTTTTCATTTGTTTTCTTGCTTGCTTTCCTTCTCCTCTTGGTTCTCTTCTCCTCTCTGAGAGTAATTCCAAAACTGAACGACAAAATGCTACCAATTGATGCTCTGATGTCTTTTTATTATTCATGCCTCTAATTTCTTCAATTTTCCATTATTTTCCTTAATTTTCCTCCTCACATGCAACCTGTGACCTTTCACCTTCCTTTTATCCTAATTTCCTTTATTTTATAAATAAATGCCAAATAATGCCACTTTTCCTTTCAAAATCCTTAGCCATTGCCTTTGCCAATTTCCCCTTAGCCATAAACACATCAAGTGATGCCCACTAGGATATTTTTCTCAACATTCAAATTGGAATAAGTGTTCCTTGAACTTGGTCTTATTTTTCCTTTATTAAATTTTACTGCATGAACGTTTAACCCAAGGATGTTACAGATGAAACAAAAACATTTCGTTTGGGAGGTTAGGAATGGAAGGATAACTTTGTTTTAGGAGTATTCATGGAAACAATGGCCAAAGCTAAGTACCTAGGTGGAATTAGAGGATCTGAAAAGGAAAACGAACAAACTGAGGAAAACCATATTATTAGATTAATAGAAAAGAGACCAAATGGATAAAAAACAACGCCTGTGGCTATGGCCAAAAGAATGGAATCCAAAACTCGATGAATGACTTTGGAAGTGCTTTTGGTACAATATACAATTGAAACAAATTCCATTATGAGGAAGCGAGGATAAATTAAGATTGGGATATGGGTTAAAAGGGACCTTGACAGTCAATGAATCTTACCTTTTAGAAGTAGGGCATTAGGAGCCACATGTAAAGGAGGTTTGGATAAAAGTTTGGAAGAAAAATTTGTGGCCCAAAGTATTAATTTTTGTATGGCTTCGAATACAAACAAAATGTCTCACTTGGGACAATGTCCAAAAATGAAGTCTCCAAGGACCTTCCTGATGCCTTTTATGTTGAAAAAGCATTGAAGCACTGAAACACATTCTCAATCTCTACTCATATGAGGTATTTGGAAGAAATTGAAGGAGACCCTCTCACAATCGAACTGGATACAATAAAGTACATGGAACATTATCAGAAATTGGAGATTTGTAGCATTTGAGAATCCTATATTAAATTGCATCTACCAAATTTCACTAGAGTTTTTGATGTGGAGTATATGGAAGGAAAGGAACATGACGATATTCTAAGGAGAAACATCAACAATGGAGATGATATGGAATAATTTTTTACAGAATTTCAAAGAAATGATCATTGCTTTGATATGTTTAACTCAATATTTGCAAGTAGTAGGACTAAAAGTAGCAGGCATGCAAAGATGGTTCCCCACAATTCCAGTGAGTACAAAACCTCCTCTCCTTACACCAATAATTAGATCTAGTCCATCTATATGCCATCCCCTCCCCTAACCCCATTTTCTAAGATAAACTTTGATGAGGCAACAAAAAGAAATATGTGCCTGAGGGGTTCTGGTGGGATAATAAGGGATCATCAAGGTAAGCCTTTCTTTATCTTTTTAGGCATAATCAATAGTAACACAAACTGCAACAAAGTTATCAGGATTGAGAGTTGGTTTGGAAATAGCCCAACAATAAGGCTACCATAGTCTATACATAGAAGGTGATTCCAATATCATGATCAATATGATTTGTAGATTGTAATATCCTCTTTGAACCATGTATCTCACAATTGGAGACTAGAATCTATGATGGAATAGGTCAAAATTAACTTCGAGAACACCCAAGCTATGGTTCCAATTCATGTTCAATGAGCTGGGGAAAAAGTTGCAGATATGTTAGCCAATATAGGATGCAAAGAAAAACGTTCACTAATGGTAAGAGTCATGAACAATTTTAAGGGCTAATATTCACCTAGTGGGCTAATTTTCCATGATTTTTCCACAAATAAGATTTGCCAATTTCCAATTTTATATAAAAGATAATTCGCCCAAATTTTAGAATATAAAATTATTTTACCTTAAAAATCGCCAACATTATATAGAGACTAGATATAAAGTCATTATAAATTTTAATATTTTTACAAATATATCAATAAACATTTTATAGTTTGCATATTAGGGATTAGTGAGATTCGCCAATGTTTTTAAACTTTAATAATTTTTTCCATCCTTAAAATTTTCCTTGGTAAGAGTTTGAGACTCATGGCCATGATTCACTTCCAAGGTAGCCTATTGGAAATTGGTTTAGGCATACCTAGATGGGCAATGGGACTAGATAAAGGGGGAGGGGGGTAGGTTTCCACCCCCCTAATCCCGATAAGCAAGAGGATGTGGCAACATGCCCCCTTGTAGACGACATCAAGCAACACCAGGTCACTCCATTGAGGTATGTACCCTGATCACTTGATGATGAAAAACATGGAGGGGGGATGCTTTTGTAAAATGGGTCAACAGAAGTGATGGACAGGGAAAATTAAATTCCATAGGCGGAGATTGATCCTATTGCATTACTTGGAAGAGGGTGTAAAATGAGGGAATATTTAAGACAAAGGATAATTTGGTGAGTGAGTGGGTCTCCAATGGAATAGAGATCTAGATTCAATTGTGTAAAAAGGATTCAAGTGTTGCATTGGAAACTTTTCAATGAAATAGAATGACATGATAGGAAACAAATCTAAGTGAAGGGGAAAGGAACAAAGGTAGAGGCTCATAAGAGTTCGAGCCACAAATAGGGGCCAACAGAGGCCAAGCGAACTCTTTTCTGCTTCAACTATTGGCTGAATGATAATAAGGCTATTATCGGGCATCACAATTGGGTGTGTTGGGAGGCTAGGGAGGATTGGGACTCTGGGATAAGTCAACCTCAACACTATTTAAAAGGGCATATTCCAGGAACAACAATAGACAAGGGAACAAGGTGATAAAATCTCCTCTCCACTCACTGAGTTGTGGTGGGAGGCAGAGGAATAAAAGATTGACAATGGCAAGAGACTAGCGGATTCAATGATAGATAAAAGTGAATTTGGGAACAAAGGATAGTTAGTGATAAATACTTCTTGTTTTTCCCCCGAGACACCATTTACATAAGGTCAATGTTAGAAAAGTTTTAGGTACACAAGAAAATGTCGTAAAAGGACGAGACAAAAACTATATAGTTGTGTGACACGGCCACACACCCATACTCACTGGCATCCTTTCCAGACAAAGGTGGTGGAATGGACTATCTACTGGGGTAAGGTGCACACACACATACATAAGCTTAGACTAAAGATGAGATAGGGGAATAGGTGAAAATGTTTTCTCATCAATTCGTGGCTTATCAATAGAGCAAAGAACGAAGATGCCGAGAGAGAGGGGATGCCAAAGAAGGGGGGCGACTCAAATTGCGACACGAAGAGGAAGAGGAAATATTAGCCTATATCAAATAACACTTTGACATTTCGCCAAACACTCTATGAACACTTGGGGATCATGCAAGTCTAATAATGTTATTTGGTTTTGAATCTGAGCCAATTCCCTTATGTTAGAATGTTTGTCATATCCGCTTCTCTTTTGTTTTCCATAGGATTATATGTCTGAATGGTTAGTAATCATAGGATGAATTTGCTATGCTCTAGTAGTATTATGTTATGTATGTCTATTTTTACTCATCATTGGGTCCAAATTTGGATAGGTTCGATCTCCTTGGGCAGAGATCGGAGGAAACTTTACAATCCTTGATGTAAATTTTGATTAATAATAATCGACTTTACTTTACACATAATAATAAATAAAATGGATTGAATTTGTAATTGGTATAACATATGATTTTATGTAAAAATTTAAAATTAAATATTATTAAAAAGTGTATGGACACATTTAAGGTAGCTTAGAGTGATGACTATAAGGGATAGAAGTTTTCTTGTACATATTATCTAGGTTGAAATTGCCTTTTAATCCTAGAATAAGACTTAAAACTATTTATTATTGGCTAACCACTCTTCCTCAAAGATAAAGAAATGAATTAAAATTCACTTCCTAGAAGCATGTAGCTACAATGAAAGTCTATCTCTTTGAAAACCAATAATAAATTATTTTATATTATAATTTTATTTAATAATAAAAATCAACTCCCATTTATAAATAATCACTAATACTAATTATGTTTATTATTAATTAATGATCAATTAATTCAATTTCATAAAATATAATATATACTATTTATAAATAATAACTATAATACTAATTATCTTTATTATTAATTAATAATTTAATTAATTCAATTTCATAGACTATAATATATACATATTTAATACATAGTACTTTAAAATTTTCGTGGTTTGAGCTTTTTAATTCATCCTATCCATCAACGAGTATGGTGGATATCAACTTAAGAATATAAAACAAATTCAAGAGTCAAAGCATTATAACTCCTTTAACACATGTGGGAGAGCCCATCATAAATCACTGAACATATAGGAGAGTCATTGTTTTTAGACTCACCACTATAAACAAGATTTCAATGCAATGGCATACTTGCTGAATAATAATGCATACTTGTTGAATAATAAATAAATGCATAATTGAAATATATATATAATTGATTTCAAACTACTGAATAAGAAGATTACCTGTTAGGTTAACAAAATTTAATAATATTAAATTTGACTAAATATCATTATCATGTTATTTGTAGACATTATTTAAGTTGTGTGCCTCCAGAGTTATATCTTTTTTGGGTAGTTTTCCACATGTAACAATAAATTTGATGATCTTGAACTTGATCCAACCCTGCAAACAAAGAACCAGACAAGCATATTAAAGCATACCAATAGTTACCTTGACATGTTGTCACTACCAAATTTGAAAACTGTTATGTTTGGTCAATTGCGACAAATGCTTTTCCTGATGCTTCTCAAATGCATGTTCTTCAATTGATTTATTTTTCACAGTGCCCTCAACTCATGACAATCCAAGTGATGTTATAAAGGAAATATGCAACCTCGGGCAACCTGATCAACTAGTAAAATGTAGATTTCAATAGGCAATTAGAGTTATTTTACAAATGGAATCAACACTGATGTTAACTTCTAGAAATATTCTAGAAGATATCATATTCCTGACATCAAGTTGACACAAATGTTGGTCGGATATGTGTACCACTTGGATGGGTACTACTTCAACCACTACTTGAATCTGTTAAACTGTAAGTCCCGCACATGAGTATTTGTCAATGCAATCATTATTAAATGTTGGATTTTCTTTTTATCATTATGAATCATCATTAGCCTTTATGACTAAAACTTGTTTCCTTTCATGGAAGGTACCATGTTTTGGAACCTATTCAAAATTACTTGTGGCCTCACTTGTGCAAGTTTGATCAACACACTTTCTAATTTTTGATGCCTCAAGTTAACTTTTTGCATAGACAAACTGCCCACACACATAAATAAAAAAAGAGAAAGAAAAAAGAAAGAAAAGTATATTCGACATAATCCACAACAAAGCAAGAACATGATGCTCTACCATATCTTAGGCATGTTTACGTAATATGGAAATAATAAAAAGGATAAACCACCCTCCAATAGACTATACATATAAAGAAACAAATAGGAGTATCATATTGGTGTTGTTTGATTCATATACCTATCTTTTTAAAACCACAAAAGTTGTGAAAAAAAAACGAACTACATTAGGGACTTGCCCGATAGCAAGCTGAAAAAGGGGCCAGGAACATGATTCACTACATACATTTCACAACTTGCTGATGAACATGATTAACTACATACAAATATTAAATCACTTTTTTTCTTTTCCAACTTTAGCTTGCATTCTATAACAATTTATAACCATTTAATATAACACATGGAAACATGGCTCACAATTCTCTAGCAAAAGAGATCATTCACCCCTAAAATTGCTTAGATCCAACCAAACATGCACAAAACTATAACTTCCAATGTGATTATTGTTAAACATGCACAAAACTATAACTTCCAATGTGATTATTGTTTTTATAGAGGAAATATTTAAAGAATGCATTAGAAATATTTATAAAATATGTCCCAAATGTTTCCATAGGTATGCCCGTGGGAAAGGTTTTCCAATGCATTGACAAGAGCATGAACCATTGACATTCATCTGACATTCATCTTTCAAGTACACTCAGGGACAAAAAGTGCCTATAAGATTTCTGAAAAAAACACAAGCTTTCTGAAATAAATAGTGTTCCAAGAAGGAAAAATAAAAAAAATTACTAGGAGATTAACATGCACAATAACCTAGAGAAGGTGCCAGGGAGATTAACATGCACAATCACGAGGACTCCCATTAAATGAGCCAACATTTCAGAACTTAGTGGACCACTGCTATGCAGACTCTTTCACGATGTCAGATGGCATTGTTCTTGTGAAGGAAATTAATTCATGGAATTCCAACAAAGAGCTAGGTATATAGAGGAAATTAAGTCTCTTTGGAAGCGTGTGGAGAAGCGTGTAGATGAAGTGATGTCTATGAAAAAATAAGTGACACTCCACTATCTAACAGAAAAGGTGGCAAAATCATGGCAGAATCATTTTTTTATTATATTGAGTCTTCACATTGGATATGATATATGAAAAGGATCATATATATGTTATATGATGCAATGAAAAGCGAAGATGAGAAGTGAGACTTTGGTAATATAAAGTTTTTAAAGTGAAGATGAAAATCGAGAATAAAGTTTTTAATACTGTTCGAACTTACACCAATATAAAGTTTTTAAGACATTGATATTTCTTGCCCAATCAAACAAGAAGGGAAACAATTAAATAATTTTAAATACAAGGTTCTAAAAGAGTTTGGTTAAAGAAATGATATGAAAAATGTCAAAGGAAATTAATGTGCAGCCGAACTTGCCCAACTTGAACTTTGGATAAAAGTTAAAAAAGAAACAAACCAATCACAAGTAGAATTTCAAACTTTGGATGAAAGTATATGTAAGAAATTTGAATAAATGTAAGAATTTTGAATAAAAGCATATGTATCTTGGGACATCTGCAATAAGCCCCGACCCTGTATAGTTAATCAGAATCGATTTTAAATTCACTAAAGAATTTTAAATATCACTTTTTGTCCGAAACTTTGGTTAAAACATTTAATATGAAAAAATGTCAACAAGATTATTACATGGTCAAAGCGATATTGATCACTATGTACTTTCAACAGATATAATAAATATATTAGAATATGTTAATATTGTTTGGAGTTTTGAAAGACAACCTAAACTTCTTAAATTTTGAGGGGTTATATATAATGTAGTTGAAGAGATGTTATATGTAGAATTATTCGTGACATTAGAGTGATATTGGAGTGAGTGATGGTTGAGAAAATATCATTAATGTTTAGGGGTTTTTAAACGTGTAGTCTAATTATAGACATAATAGATTTTTTTATCATAATTTAGCAATACAATTTCAAGTAAGATTGTGAGTTTTTGTTGTTTAAATTACATTTTTGAATGCATAAATGGATTCGACACCCTGAAAAAACTTCTGCCAGATTTTGGTTAAAATTGTCCAAAAAAAATAGGGGCAGTAGGAGTGGGAGGGGTAATCTATTTCCATGATGAACAGGCTGTAATTAGATTTATGTGGGGATTAGGTGTTTGATCAATTTAGTGTCCTAAGTTGCTCTACATAAATTATCAATCCGAGTATCATAAACTGATGAAGTGTAGTGCACTCTTTGTGTTAGATAACCCTTCTAACTTTGTTTTTTTGTGTTTTATGTTGTTTTGGGGGTTTTTGGTCTTTTAATTCCTAATGATTTACAATGTTATTATCAAAACTTAAGTCAAAATTTCATAAAGACTGTTCAAAAAAATGAAAACAGAGCTTAAAGAAAAAAATGAAAACAGAGCTTAGAAAGACTTGGAAGAAAAGCTTAAGCAGGAAATGAAAACAAAGTTTCTATTCCTGTTTTACCATTATTTTCAAATCATGAATTAAAACTGAAAGTGAAATTTGAAATTGATGTCTAACTAATTACAGAAATAAATTTAGATGAAATGCTTAGTTACTTTGCTTCTCAATTTAGGGAGAAATTCTCCTTGGGTTGACATTTGAGGAATTTTTTACTTCATTAATCTAAGAGAAAACAAATATAGAGATGCAACAAAGACTCATTGCATAAATGAAATGTTCAACCACTTATTTTAGGATGAATTATCAAATTGAAGGGTTTTTTTCAGAAACATTCATTAACACCTTGAGTTGGTAAACTAAACATAGAAGACAGTAAATGGCATTGATCAGTCTAACTGAGAATTTAAAGACTAGTAAAATAGTGAATGAAGTAAACTATATTACATTACTGAGTTTCACCTTCTAATTACTGATAAAAACTAAAAGAGATTAAGCAAATGGAAGTTACCCTGAATTATGAACACTATTAATAAGAAAATGATGAAAATTGCATTATAAACATGGTTAGCAAGAAAATGGTTATAAACACTGAAAGGAAATGATGAATTTACAGTTAGTAGGAAGGAGAGAAATAAAATGAAATGAAACCTTCTTCAGTGCAAACCTTCTTCAGTGCAGGGGCCCTCTGCAACTGAGTAGGCTACACTAGCTCAATCAACTCCAAGGAAACTCCTTCAGACTTTCATAAAACATGCGGTCTTCATATTAAAAATAGGGCCAAAAATGGCCAGAAATTATAGAGTTTAGAACTTTGATTACATAATAAAACTATCACTATATCTACTAGCTTCCTTGGTTCTTTACATAGGTATTTATAAGAAAACCATACAATTGTTTGTGGAGAAAAATATGCTATAGCCAAAACACGTAGAAGATAGGCACGTGGAATTTCTTCCTTGGCTGATGGAGACATAAATCCAAGATGGTGGCTATTGGATTCGGTTGCACAGGTGGTTGTTGGAGTCTGTAGGTTCAGGTAGTTATTTCGGATAACGTTTCCCATCACTGTGAAACGTGTTAGTTAACCACAAAACAAAGTCTTGTTACCTTCGGTCTCTGCGTCTGACTTCTCCATTGACCGTAGTCTTATACCAACTTCCTTGTCGACCTGGGCTAGGTGAATAGGACAGGGTCCATGTCACGATGATTTCCAAGCTACCCATGTAGTTAGTTTCTCCTTCTGACACCTGGAACCTATTTAAGCATGAAGGTAGCTGCGGAACAGCCAATTAGCTACAAAATAGGCTACGTTCCGTAGCTAATATACAATTTTTTTTTTGAAACAACAAAACATAAAAGCACAATATGTAAATCATTAAATGTCCTCCTTAAGATGGTATATACTGATCATTGGTGACGAGAATGCATCGTTCTCATGGAAAAACAAATAAAAGGAATGATAAGAGTTGCTAGGAAGAGAGTAATTTTGAGACTCAACATTAGGTACAATAACCAACAATAACATTGAGCTTCTATCACTTTGGAAAGGCTTGGAAATTGCTCAAAGTCAAGGAATCAAGGAATCAAATGTCATTGGGGACTCTCTGTTGGTGATCAAAATGCTTTCAAACTCCAAAAAGTCTCACGATCATTTGAGTCCTGCAACTGTAAAGAAGATCAATATTCACATTAGAATTTTTAAAAACTCACCCTATTCCACATCCTTTGCCACCTTAACCGGTATGTTGATGAAATTGCAAACCCTGGCTCAGAACTAGGGGAGGGAAAATTTGAATTAAATGAAAGTGACTTGGGAATTATCCCCATTCCTTAGTCACATCATGTCATATCTAGAGCACAAGACCATCAATGTTGGTGTTGATAGGAACATTATTATCAAAATAATTATTCCTCGCATGGTGGACATGTGGGTTAAGGAACAAGTTATGTATCCACTTGGCTGTCGTTTGGAGTATCAAGGTAACCCATTGATATCTTTGTAGAGTTTCATATGCTTGGAAGACAACACCATAAACAAATGGGTTATTAACCATCTTGGTAGGAAAACATATCATCCAAGAGTTTCAATGATGAAGAGATAGAAGAAAATTCATCCCCACGCCACTGCAAATTGGCTGCAAGGTTGGTTTAATAGGTCTCTTCGACAGGATAATTGTTTAATGGGTATGAAGATCGAAGAGTTGCAGGAATTAATGGCGAAGGCAAAGTGCAGCCACGAGAATCGGTAAGAAATTTTATATAAGTTGACCTTACCTCTCCCAAAGGAATATGTTCACCTCCTCTTTGAGCATCTTCTGAGAAATTGTGTCTTGATGCATGGTTTGGTGATGACATCTTCAGGTGGGCAGCCTTCAGAGACTGATATGGATCGATGGAAAAATGTGGTAGAATTCTTATTAAATTGTTGATGGGAAGGACCAACGTCCTCAGGTAGAGAGTGGAGTTGCTGGAAAAGGATTGAGCGACCAATGTAGATCATATCAACACACAATTTGAAATTGTGGAGGCGACATTAGAAAAGAAAATTATCAAGCTAGAAATCAACCTTCTAACAAGTAACTCTGAGTTGATTAGTAACAATTTGTTTGCAAAGGTTGATTAGGGCCCATTCTCACTCAACAAAAATGGAATATTGGCACCATAGATGATGGTGCATGAATGAGAAAAGGGGATAATTGCTCTAGCGAGGAATTCGACCCTTCAAACATTGGTTAATGTTGTTTTCTTATTTATTTCCAATGTCTTGATTTTGGGTCAATTCTATTGGCCATATGGGAAATATAAGTGCAATATCTTATTTCATAGAGCTCATAGGGGTAAAAAAGTTATGTTTTGGCTATACTAGAACATATAAGAAACTAAAATCTTTAAAGCAAATTTTATCTCTCTTAATGTAAATGGTTATGGCCATGTAACCTAGGTTTTATAATATATACATTTTGTTAAAAAAATCACTAAAAAAATACTCTAAAAAAAATTGTTTCATCTATAAATTAAACTATACCATTCCCAAATTATAATACACTGTCACTTTCATAAGTTTCCAATTATTAATTGAAAAAGAAATGTGAACATAGTAAATATTATTCTTTCTTATTATTTTCAAGAAATTAATTATATTTTCCAAAACTATATATATAAGATAAATTACATGGTTAATCAAATAATTCAAATTAATCATATACACATTGAAATCCAAAGATGTGAAACTCAAGATTCATATAATGACAAAACAAAAAAAAAGTTAACGGGAATTTAGCTTATGCTTCACACAAACTCTTGATTTCTTGGTCCTTATTTTATTAGTATATTTTGAGATTCTTAGAGTGTTTTTTCTTTTGGAAATACTAATTTGACTAAATAAGTGTATATTTAATGCTAATTAAATTAAAAAGCAATCAAATCTATAGTTGAATGAAGTTGAAATCATGGCTGGAAATATAAAGGAAAATAGAAATGTTAAAGTTAAAATTAGCATCTTTAATTATCAAGTTTCCAGTATTATTTATTTGAACTATAAGTAAAATATGGATCTTCATTATTATTTATTTGAACTATAAGTAAAATATGGATCTTCATTATTTTTTCTTAAGTCATTATAATTGTGTTAGAAAGTATAAAAATGGAATAGGAAAACTACTCAATCCATAATATAACTGTATCTAAATATATTTTGTCATTTTGTAAAATCACTGAGAAGTATATGTGATTCTTTATGTGATTCTTTAATATAATAAATACGTCATAACTCAAGGGTGTTACATAACTCAAGGGTTTAGTTCGGTTAGGAGTTACCAATGTTCTTGGGCTTTGACTAGCTTTGTCTGGTTCAATTTCTCTTAAATTAAGTGCACTAGTTTACATCAATGACTTTGTTAGAGATAACATACAAGTACATGAGAAAACATTAC